>PVKS010015564.1:0-45759 GCA_004027875.1 Aplodontia rufa | reverse complement strand
GTAGGCCCAGGGTTTAGGGATAGGTAGGTCCAGGGTTTAGGGATAGGTAGGTCCAGGGTTTAGGGATAGGTGGGTCCAGGGTTTAAGGATAGGTGGATCCAGGTTTAGGGATAGATGGGTCTCAGGTTTAGGGATAGGGGGATCCAGGGTTCAGGGATAGGTGGGTCTTATTCTAAGATGCCTCCATCTAAGATTCAAAATGGCATTTCCTAGGTCAAGTTCTACCTAACACTTTTTCCTTTATATAGTATGCATTAATTCAGAGAATATACCTGGTAAACACAGGTTAAAAACTCAATTTTTAATTCTCCTTTCCAATCTCCCTTGTCCCAAAAGGGTCCAAAGAGAAGATGGGGCTCCCAGTCAAGAGAATAGTAAAGCCCTTCTCACTTCGTGTGCGTGAGGATTTCGCACTCACTGATGGTATAGAATGGTTCCCACTACCTCTGATTTACTAACACAACAGTCTGCCTGCTCCCTTCCGGGAGGACAACACAGGAGGGGAGGGACCTCAGGGCCCTGCAGGACTGGTCCAACCCTAAGGCTATCCTGGAGAGGCTGGGACAGCTCTTTAAGTGGCCTGAGACCACTTCTTCACTAATTAATTTATTCACTCAGGGGACATTGAGCACCAACTTGGGTCAGGCATTCTTCTGCCTCACTGTTGGGTTAAATCAGCGAAAGAAAGGAAAAATATCCACCCTTGCTCAGCTTGCTTCTAGTGGAGGGAGAGAAACACTAAAGAAAGAAATATAAGTGCTTTAAATGAAGTTATCTTGGGAAGAGCATTCCAGACAGAGGCTGTGAGGCAGGAATTTGTCTGGTTTTCCTTTATTTTGTTTTGTTTGAGGAACAATAAGGAGGCCAGTGTGTCTGGAGCAGAGGGTGAGTAGAGGTGCATTTCCTAGATGTGGTCAGAGGGTGGGGCCACCTTAAGGACTTGCTTGTATTTGAAATTGGGATCTATCAGAGGACTTTAAGCAGAGAAGGAATAAGATCTGAGTTACATTTAAAAAAAGAATATTCTGGGGCCAGAGCAGTGGCTCTGTAGTTATGCGAGGATGCGGGTTTGAGCCCCTCCTTCCCCCAGCACCAAATACATAACAAAGTGTCCAAGCAACAAAAAAACACATGAAAAACTAAATAAAATTGATTCTCTTTCTTTCTCTCTCACACTTTCCTCTCTCTCTCTCTCTCTCTCTCTCTCTTAATACAACAACAACAAAAGGAATATTCTGGCTATTTGAAGGATTTGAAGATAGGCTCTAGCGAGGGAAAGGGTGAATGTGAAAAATCCCACTGGGAGGCTCTAACCATAATTCATTTAAGAGATTATGGATGCTGGCTGAAATAGTGAGAGATTGCCTGATATGGCTTTATTTCTCTCCCTCTCCCTGCTCCTCCTCCTTTTTCTGTTTTGTTTTGTTTTTCCTGATGGGGGTGGGGGTCTTACTATGTTGCCTACACTGTTTTCTCCTTCATTGGCTCAAGCGTGCCTCCGACCTCAGCTTCCCTAGATTAGCTGGGACCAGGGGCGTGTACCACCATGCCTGGCAATTCACATATTTTTAAATGCAGGGCCAGCGTAATTTTCTAATGGATTAGATGCCGGGTATGAGAGAACAGTAGAAATCATGAATGACTAAGATTTTTAGCCTGAGCCCCGGGGTATGGTGTTGTCATCAGAGGAGATGGGGAGAGCCGAAGTGAAGCAAGGGTTTTATCACAGGTCAGTTTTGATCATGTTGAACTTGAGACACCCAAGAAGAGACGCTGAGTGGGCAGCTAGCATGTAGGAGAAAGGTTCAGACTGGCTATACAAGCTTGGGGCCTATGGCCATATAAATGGTTTTTTAAGCCCTGAGGTAAGTTTCAGCATAGGCAGAGACGAAAGCAAGGACTGTGCAATGAGACCCTGGATGTTAAGAGGTTAATGGAGAGAGGAGAAATCAACAAAGGAGCTGGACAAGGACAGAACGGTGAAGGGTGAGAATCACCTGGTATGCAGGGAACTTTACACAACTAGTTCATCAGGGGGAAAGTCCTGATGTGTAGTTTGTCAATTTCCACGGTATACATATTGCCACTACAACCAATGTTATGTTACCAATGTGACATCATCCATTCGTGAAGTTCTTAAAAATTTAACAGTTCTTGGGGCTTGGGTTATGGCTCAGTGGCAAACCTAGCACCGTGAGGCAGTGAGTTTGGTCCTTAGCACTACACAAAAAAATAAATAAAATAAAAGTATTCTGTTCCTTAAAAAAAAAAAAATTAACAGTTTTTGGCTCTCACGAGCCAATAAGAATTAGTTCTACCACATCTCTAATATGACTTATGGATAATTATAAGTGAAAAAATTTGTAATCCTAGTTAAAATAAACAAGAAAGACAGAAGAAGAAAATGGACACAAGAAGGAAAACAAAACTTGTACAAACAAGTTACTATTAATTACAATTGCTCAGATCTCCCTCTGTTTTTTTTTTTTTCAAAAAAAGCATCATATCCAAAGGGTTTATGAGTTCTATCAAACTTCAAAGGATAGATCATTCCTCTTTAATGTAAGTTGTTTAACCAGAAAATAAGAAAAAGTCATTCAACTGACCTTATTATGATTATATAATCTTTGTAATAATACTAGAGAAGGGAATATGGTTTAAAAGTTTACAGGCAAATTTCACTTTTGAACATAAGTACAAGTTGCATAAGAAAACGTTACCTACCTATTTTGGGATTCCCCCAAAGGCACACTCCAGGGTAAGGATTTGTGGGCAATGATGTAACTGGAAGAAGACACAAGGAAACATCAGTAAGCAAAAGGAAAAATGAGAGAATAAAAGGAAGGAAGCAAGTGCATTTTCAAACAAGTTCCCACTCCGAGTAACTTGAGCTTAACCCATTGGTTGTAGACCAGGAGCCAATGTAGAAACTCGCCTCGATGCCATTCCTCCTGAAAGGCATGGACACCGAGTCTGTTATCCTCCCAGTCCCATCAGTCATTGCTGAGGGCTGATCATGGGAAAGGAGTGTTAATTCTCTGGACGTTGCAGCATGAAGTGCTTGGATTCTGGCAGTTGGCTTCACGTACATAGAAATGGTCCACATCATGTGGATATGAGCAGGACACAAAGAGTACACTCTACCTTAGCTAACTGTCTGGAGTAGAAGAGTAAATTTAATAGCATCACCCACAAGTAGGGTTTAACACAGGAATTTAGTGAACATTAAAAATTCTATCAATGTGATTTACATCACATTGTAGCTTTACATGTGAAAATCCATACAATTAGTAGAAAAGGTATTTAATAAAGTCCAATGCCTATTTACAATTTTTTCAAAAAGATTTTAGGTAAAAAAAAAAAAGAGGATTTAATTCCCTTTTGGAACAGCCATGTGTACAGATACACATTCTCTCTGCTCTTGTTTGCCAACAGACCAGATGCCATGTGAGCAGCTTCATATAATAGTGTCGAGAGGCTATCTATCATTGTCTTGACCCTTATGTCAAAGAAATTTATAATGAACTATTGCCCTTCCTTGTAAAGACTATCTATGACAAGAATGATACGCTGTCAGGCAAAGGAAAACAATTAGGAGCCTTCATCACTCTCAGGCAATGTCCAGAGTATGTGCACTTTTCTGCACCTAATTCATAAGATTATGCTGAGAACTAAATTAGAAAAGGATCCTTCAAAAACTACCCACAATATGGCCACATCTCACCAAACCTATCACTTCCACACTGGCGGGGCTGACCATCATCTCTCATTTGATATATAATCAGTGACAAGTCAAGTCAATAGTGCAAGAGCACACTATTTAGAAAATGATATTGGGAGGAAAAATATCAACATGTAGGAAAAATTCAGTGGAATCTCTCTGTATATATATTTTTGAAAATCAAAAGATCAAATCATATGATTCTATTTACATAAAGTTTGCAAAGCAAAACTAAGAGGTTAAAAGTAAAGATAGCTATAGTGGTAGTTCTAAAAATATGTTCACAAACTCTTTGATATTCCTCAATTCAAGAAGTGGAATCTAATTATCCTCTTCTTGAGGGTGGGCTGAACTTAGAGACTGGAATAAATAAATGAATTAATTAAAGTAAAATGATAGCATACAACTTCAGAGATGAAGTCATAGAAAGGCACTGCAGTGCCTATCAATCATTCTCTCCTACCCTGGGAATATAGCTGCCATTCTGGGAGTAGCTCCAGGAGAAGCCCACATGGTGAGGGGCTGAAACAGCCTGCAACAGACAGGGAGGAGCTGAGGAAGCCAGACGACAGTCCCATGAGTGTGCGCCCTCCATTTTCATCAAGCCTTCAGGTGACCACCGCCCTGGCTTCCCTCCTGACTGTAATCTCAGGAGAGACCTTGAGCCCAGACCACCTGGCCAGACTGCTCCTGGAGTCCTGCCATTGAGAAACTGTGAGATAATAAATGCCTATTTATCCTAAGCCACTAAGCATAATTTGTTATGTAGAAGTAGGTAGCTTGTACAGTTGTCAACTTCAAAAAGAAAGAGGGAATAGTAAAGATAAGTGAACACAAGGAAGATGCATATTCATAATGTTCTGCTTCTTGTCCTGGAGGGTGAACACAGGCATGTTTGATTGCTTTGTGGTAAACCATCAAGCTGTACAAACTTATGATTTATGTAAAATTTCATATAGATAGATGGTATTTAAATAAAAAACCAACCTGAGAATTTTGCTAAATTCAACTACATCATACAAAAGAGTTTCAGTCAATAGACACCAAAGACAAAACAGATTGGCAATTGTCTGAGAGATTTATAATGTTCATGACTGACAATAGATTCATGTCTAAAATGTACAAAGAGTTCTATAATACAAATAACTACAAGCAAGCAAATGAGAGGGTTGTCAAATAGTAATATCAAATCCCAATAAAGTAATCAATTAATAATTACTAAAAGAAATGCATACTTCATCAGTAATCAGAGAAATTAAAATAAAGCAATACAAATATATCACTTTATGTACATCCAATTGGCAAAAAAAAAAAAAAAAAGGAAAAATGAATGGTGTAAGGTGCTGATGGGGATTTGTAGAAACAGAAACCTTCTTACACTTCCAGTGGAAATGCAAGCCAATAGCCATTTCGGAATGCAATCAAGACCTCGGAGCATGCTGTACCCAAGCAGCCTGTAACACCCAGGGACATATACTCACGGAAACTCTCAGGTAAGTGCACCAAAAACATGTAATTAACAGTAATTGAGCTTGGTTTGAAAAGGTAAAGAAGCAATCACCAGAAGATTTTGTGAAATGCAGTATATGCATAAGAAAGAAATCTATACAGATATCAGACAGAGTGAACTAGATCTACACATTACAATAAAAACAAAGTTCAAATAATTCTGAGCTTTAGAACAATGAACAAAACGAGATTTCTGAGCAAATGTCCTTCCTTTTAATTTAAAACATTCACAATATTATATATGTTCATTAATATATACGTGAGTAAAAAACATGTATAGTGAAATAGAAAAACATGCATAAGTGAGAATGGGTAGCTTTGGGCAAAGGAGGAGAGTCATTTTGGATTAGAGGGAAAATGGAGAAAATAGTGGAATAAAATATAGACAAAAGGAATGTGTTTCTATGAACAAAAGGTGAGACTGAGTATGAGTAGGTTTGGTGAATTCAATTGTGAACCTAGAGTACATAAAAAGAAAAGGAAATCCAAGAAGAGTGAAAGCCCATTTCTAGACTACGTGGATAGTATACTCAGCTTCAAAGCCCTTAGGAGCTGATTCCCTTACTGTCCTGCACTTCTCCATATACCTGTCAGTCAGCTTCTTTATCAGCAAGAATATAAGAGAAACGAAGATTTCTTGTCTTATTCCAGCTAGTGTATATTGGCTCTTATCAAAGTTAATGTCTTCTTTTTTTTAAGAGAAAAGGACAGTGAGAGAGAGAGAGAGGCAGAGAGAATCAATTTTTATTGAGTCTTTCACATGGCTTTCGTTGCTATGACACTTAGTAGCGTACATGGGTGCTGGGGTTTGAACCTGTGTACTTGCGCACACCGGGCAAGCACCATAACAGCTGAGCTACCACTCCAGCCCCAAAGTTAATGCCTTCTGCTTTTCTGCCCGCATACTCACTCCCAATAGGAAAACAACTTACTAGAAATAGTAATTGGTGGAGTACCTACTGTTTGCCAGTAAATCTTTACTATAATTCTTCAAATTAAGCTTTTTATCCCACTCTATAGATTAGTAAACTAATGCTCACAGAATTCACTAATTTTCCCAAAATCATACAGATAAACAAAATCATAGCAAATAGAAGAGCTGAGTTTCCAAGTCTGTCTGCAGCTGAGTTCCAGGTCTGTCTAGCTTTTTACTATCTACTTACTCCGTGCTGCCTCTATGGTGGTATAGAAAAAGGAACAGATAGGAACCCTTTGGGATGAAAATTATTAACATTGTATGGCTAGGGGATGGAAAGCAGCCCAGGCTTAAACATTGTTTTTTTAAAAGCATGTCCCCAGAATTGGTGCATTTATAAAGATGATCTTGGCCAAAACCCTGACAGTAGCTGCTGGGAAAGTGGGACCAGGAGCAGCTGCTCTACAGCATGTTTCCAGATCCCACCCCCGTTGCCTGTGCGTATCTGTGGCATTTGCTGCATCAGGACATGGGGGCAGAAAGCACCTCCACTCGCTCTGCTGCCCCCAGCCCAGTGTGTGGTACCTTCTCTGGAGCCAATAAATCATAAAAGGACTCAGTCCATGGATGACCCGGGCTGTCTCTCTCTCAGTGCTGATGGGTCACCAAGACTTCTCTCTTTGTCAAAAAGGAGGCTTCCCACCCTTCTTCCTGACTACTCTCTATATTAATATCTTCATTCCTCCACTCCCACAACCCTAATGTTAGGAATGGGTTCTGTTTACGAGATCTACTCATCTGCCTAGAAATGCTTCAGCACTAAGAACAGAAAACCTTATTTTAGGTGTATGGCAGGAGGTCTCTAAAATTCTGAACAAACAAATCATACGCAAGAAAATGTCTTCAGCAGGTAAAGGGGCCTGATGAATATTGCCTGTAATAGTGTCTGATTATTCCTTCCCAATTAACCAGCCCCTGCAGTATTTCCAGGCTAGCTCATGAAATGAAAGCATAAACACAAAAGGTTGTCCTCGTACAGCTTTCCGACAGCACCTACCATGGTGGCCTGTAATTTTTGGTTTACTTCTCTGCTTCACCCATTAGATATTCAGCTCCTAAAATGAACAGATTATATCTTCTACCTATTTATTCCTACTAACTAACAAGACACTGGGCACACAAAGATTCTATAAATGGTTATTTACGTAAAGGAGTTCTAAAGTCTGATGATGAGTCACATGGAAGCACAAGGTTCCAAAACTAATTAAGAGGTAAATTTTGCCACTTCCTAGTTCTCCCTTTCTTCCTCCCAAACTCCAAGGCTTACCTGCCCCATTCACTCAAGCTACCATCTTAAAATGGAAGAAGAATCATAAGATAATTCTTTCAATCCATTCAAAATGTGACATAGAAACTGAGCATGGCTGGAGAGAGGGGGAAAGGGAATCTCGGTGTTAGAAGCTAAAGGGAGATAGTATCACTCAATTTATTGTTGATGCCTCAAATCAAAAGAGAGAGAAAGAAACAAGTATTATAAGTGTGTTCAGGGGAAAATACCAGGAGATTTCCCAGAGACAAATGTGCCACAAGCAGGTTTTGAAGTCAGAGTACAGAGTAAACATTCAGGGCTAGAAAGATGGAAGCGGGGCAAACGGAAGTGAAATGTCATTATCTTTAGAACCACGGAAGTGAAATGTCATTATCTTTAGGACAAGCATGCAGGTCCGACTCCATTTGTGGGTGCTGTCTATCAAGACAGTTTAAAAGAAACTAAATACAAACACCTTTTCATTTTTCCGGAAAACGTTGTCACAAATAGCACTAGCATACAACACAGGCAATGTCTGTTCATTTCTACTTGTGTTTGCCATCACTGAGTGGCGTCAGACAAACTTTGACAATGGTTCAAGTTTTATAGGACTTCAGATATTTGAAGAACAGTCCGCTTAGCTCCACAACAGCATATATATGTTCTGCTCCAAAATGATGCACTTTTCCTTGAAAAATTGGTGTGCAAGTATTAAATGAGTCACAAACTCCAATGTGTACGTTGAAGAGAGAAGCGATCTGGTGAAGTAAGACCGTTCTTTTTTTTTTTTTTTTTAATTCACAATGTCTCCTGCATGCACTTACTTTTTAACAACTCATCTGTGAAATGAATAAAAAGCATGATAATTTACCTAGGTAATACCTTTATTTCATCAAAAGTCCCCATTGGAAGGAAACAGCATGTTGCCTGGACATAGGGAAGCTCTGAGAGGTCATTCATTTGAGTGGCCACAACTTGCCACAGTGATGTGAATTTTACTAACAATTATCATACACCATTTGGTTAATGTGTTCCACTGCTAGTAAAACATATTTACAATAAGAGAGGCTTGAAGGATTTATATGTTCATTTATCTCTCACTTAAAAGAAGCCTCCTGGCAGGAAGTCCTGGTCTGGACTGGCAGCCCCACAGTCATAAAAGGCTCTGTTTCCTTCTCTCTCTCTCTCTCTCTCTCTCTCTCTCTCTCTGCTCTGCCATATTTGGCCAGGGCCTCTATTCTCAAGATCACCTCATCATCTATAAATGACTGACGGCTGGAATGATCACATCCAAATTCAGGGTAGGAAGTGAAATAAAACAGATAAAGAAAAATAAGTCACATAGCTGTCAGTTCACCTTTTAAAGAAATTTCCCCAAAGCCCTGAAGGCATTGTAGACAAAGAAATGCAAAGTTTAGCTGGCATTTTCCCAACCAAACTGAAGAAGGAAAGAGAAGATGGATATAAGTCTGTGATTGGCCCCTGTTATTCAGATAAAGAAAACTCCAAGCAGCTAGCGAACTTGCTCAACCTCACACAATTGAAAAAGGCAAATTCCAGACCAGAGTCATGGGCATCCATTTCTCTCTCTCTCCGTCTCTCTCTGTCTCTCACTCTTCTAGCAGAATTTTGAGCTTCCTCGGGTAGTCACTGTTCTACACACAGAATCCTTGCGCTGTCAGAAGCTATCCATGCATCTAGCTCCCAAGGTAGGCTGTTCTCATTTGAAGACCATCCCATCTCTCTCGCCTGTAAATGGTTGCAGACTGGCCACATGACGTCAACTGGGTCGATTAAATGCAGGAAAAAGTTTTCCCGTGGCTTCTGGAAAAGGAATACCTTAATCTTCTAGGAGGAGGCCCCAGAAGCAGTACTTTATCTCCATGTTTCCCTGTGTATTATCTTCCTTCAGAATCAACATGAAATCATCCATCAGGGAAGATCCAAGAAAGCAAATGGATTCAGTTAATATAGTGGTCCACTGTCCCTCTGGATTCCAGGTCAGTTTCCTTATTCTTTCAGATGATGGGAGTTTGGTGGCTCCTGGTGTTAGCAGCTTGTCAGATGTAGCTTGTTTGATGCTGGTCCCTGCTTATATGCCTTTACCATCCTGAAAGAATACTTTTTTCTTCTTTAGTGGAAGCCATACTATTAATATCCTAGGGTCTAATATACAAAATTCCATGTAAATAATACATGCTTGCTTGAATTTAGGCTAACCTGAAGGCTATTTCCTAGCTATTCACCTCAGTGACTATAATTAAAGCTACATTTTTATTCTTTCTTATTTCATAAAAGGTCATATTTTCTTTCTCCACCCAAACCTGGAATCATAGAAAGGGTCACAGTGTGCCTTCTGTACCTGGACAATCAAGTCAGTTTTGCTTCTTAGCACACACAGGGCATCTCTTGACTGGCCATGCTGACGTCTGAGTACTTCTTAATGGTGTCTGATCTCTGGCTCCTGTAGCTTGTCAGCTGTCTCCTTAAATTGTTATTTTCTGGTGCATATTTAATGCAGCAATCTAATCAGCTAAAATGGATGTTGCTACATTTTCTCTGAGGGGAGTTTCCATCACGAATACTATTGCAGCTTGATTGAACATGCCGTGAACAAAGTCCACCAGCAGGATAACATCTATCGATGACCAGCTTTCTAGAACTGCTTGCATGTCATCTTTACTGATGGCGATTTACACATCCAGTAATGTTTGTTGATCCCAATGCTTATAACAGAACATTATGAAGCTTTTTAGATATGCTAGGTATTTTTATGATTAAGAGTTAAATAAAAAAAGAGACCATTAAAGGATTTAAGCACATTTGTCAACAAATGCACAAGTATTGATGAGAAGATTATTTATGAATTTTAGTCAGTTGATGAGATTTGCTGCAACAGCATTTATGTAGACAGTAGGCCCTATAATTGAAGTTATCACATATCAAGATTGAAGAAAGCACTTTGTCTAACATTATTTATGGGGAAAGAATATTAGCATATTTGCTTGAAACAGACTTGTTCACATTTCAGTTATCAACGTGTTTACTTTAGTCATAATGGCCTATATAAAATAATGCATTCCAATGTAGTAATGTACATTTGGAACACCAATTCCACAGTGTTGGGTAATTACAATTGCTCATAAATGTTTACAGTTAG
Organism: Aplodontia rufa; assembly: GCA_004027875.1. NCBI lineage: Eukaryota > Metazoa > Chordata > Mammalia > Rodentia > Aplodontiidae > Aplodontia > Aplodontia rufa. The sequence goes on along the minus strand of PVKS010015564.1, from coordinate 35,144 downwards.
TTTTAAACATAACTTCCATTTATTTGCACAGTAATGATGACTTTAACTGAGTACAAAGTATGCTTGGAATTCCCAGCTGGATTGAGATTTCCGTAGTATATCCAAATCCAACAATGAAGTTCTTAAGTCCAACCTATAAAAACATGTAGTGATAAGACGGTTGGTGCCATAAATACAGATGTCAAAGAATTCAAATAAAACAAAGTATCTTCAACATTAAAGCTATCATGAGTGCTTAGCTTGTGTCTGATGATTCTGAGGCACTTGCCATGGCTTAGGAGTCATTATAGGCACTAATTCTGAACTATTAATTCATGGCGTGCCAAATAGCAGAAGTTTCCAATATCTAAGACCAAACTTTAATTTTTTCTTTCTTTCTTCTTTTTCTTCCTTCTTTCTTCTTTTCTCCCGATACTGGAGCTTGAACCCAGGGGCTCTTTACTACTGAGCTACATCCCCAGTCTTTTTAAGTTTTTATTTTGAGACAATATCTCTCTAAGTTATGGAGGGGCTTGCTAAACTGAGGAGGCTGACCTCCAATTTATAATCTTCCTGCTTCAGTCTCCCAAGTCACTGAGATTGTAGTATACACCACCACACCTGGCCCAAAATAGGTTTTCCACGTTTCTAAGAAGCATTATATTCTACTGAATTTTAAGAATAAAGGATAATCACATTTCTTTTTTTTTAAGAGAGAGAGAGGGACAGTGAGAGTGAGAGAGAGAGAAATAGAGGATCAATTTTATTTAGTTTTTCATGTGGTTTTCATTGCTCTGACACTTTATTGTATATATGGTGCTGGGATTCGAACCTGCATCCTTGCACATGCCACGGAAGCGCTGAAAACACCAAGCCACCACTCCAGCCCAGGTAATTGTATTTCTAAAAAGCAACTCTAATTTTTTTTAAGTAAGGATTAGATTGATAAATTGATATACTCATAACTTAAATGAATGGCTATTTGTTTGTATTTTATGTCCAAATAATTCTAGCAATCAAAATCAATTTGAAAACCTAAAGGTAAGCATGCTAATATACTTCAAGGGACTCAGAAATCGCCGTCTGGCTTTAAATATCTTGGTGCCATCTAGGATTAAGAACATAGCAAATTCAAACCAAAATGCTTATGCACTTCTGAGACTTGGAGAAGAAAGTTTCAGAGACCAGGTCCTTCCATTATTATCTACTTGCAAATGACCTGTGACTATAGGCAGCCAGGGAAGTTACCATCTAGCAAGCAGATACTGTGTGTCAGGCAGAACTTGACACTATATAGATACCAGTTTCTAAGAGCACCCTGCAAAATGTTAGGAGACCAGTGTTATCTTTTCTGCCATAAGAGAAAACTGAAGATGGAAGAGGTCAATGATTACCTCAAGGGTGCATAGCAAGTTGGTGACTCTCTGTTCTAAAATCCGTGCTTTTTACCTCTGGATGTTCTAAGTAATACAGCATTTTATACTCCAGAGCACAATTTCTCCCCACATGACATTGTCCTGAGATACTGAAAATTTTTCTAAAAATAACTCCTTCCTTCATAGAGGCATCCATCTGATTTTTTTTCCATCCAGCTATTCCAAACTCATTGTTTCCTGCTCTCAGCACCATATATCTAAAAGCCACTGCTGCTGTTTTTTTCTGTAACTGGAGGTTTGGTTGGAACACTTTCCAAAACAAATCTGCTGCTCTGGGTGCTTATTCTGAAATCTGTATTCCTTGTTAAATGATGCCAGCTGTGAAAAAATATAGTAATAACTTACATTTACATTGTAAACTAGAAAATGGATTGTAAGTTTGTGATCTTTTCCTTGATCACAATAAGTTTTGAGGGAGATAGGCTAAATACTATTCTTATTTATCCAGTCATAGAGGTTGTTTCAGAATGAGGTGGGAGCAAGTCCAAGGTCACAGAAATGGACCAGGGCAGAGCCACAGATTAGATCCTGAATGCCAAATCCAACACCCCTTCTGTTATCTCCAATCTCTTACAGATGGCCAATGTCTACCTGAAATTCTCTATGGATAAATAGATAATGTTTCAGAGAGGGGAGGTGGGAATAATACTACAAGTCTACTCTATTGGGGTTGCTTGAAATTGCCTTCTCCACATTCAACTCATATTCCTCATTTCACTCAGCCTCCATCTATCTGAGAGGTATTAGATCCCAAATCTGACTTCAGGAATAGACTAATAATTAGCATAATCCAAGTGTCTGGTCAGAGTTTTTAATCAGGAAAGGTAATGTCAAGCCACTAAGACTGGAGAAAATGTTTGCTAGAGGCTCATGGGAAAGGAAAGCATACTCTCACCTTTCAGGTGGTTTACAGTACAGATATAAGGCCTGGATCCATTACAGCCCTCATGACACTATGAAAAGTAGCTCTATTTGATAACCATGTCAAGCTATGGAATCAAACAAATCCGAAATCCTGCCCAACAAATGATCTATCTATATCTATCCATCCATCCATCCATCCATCTGTCCATCCTTGTCTTAAATCCAATAAATCCCGTTTTTCCTTACTTACAAGAAAATGCAACTTCACTGACATATTCAAACATGCATTTGCACATTTTTGGGTAAAAATTAATTACTCAATACTCAGTGGTAGCTCCAACTACACCATTCAAATGCTATTGCTCATGAACATAAATAAATTGGAGTCTCATCCGTTGCCATCTGCCACTTTTCAGACTGACATGTCGGAACAGCTTGCCAATCTTCTTCCTTCAATCAGCCCTTCCCTCTGCTAATCACTACAAACATGCATGCTCACACACACACACACACATATATATACATTTTTTTTTGGTACTGGTCATTGAACCCAGGGATGCTTTACTTCCGAGCTACATCCCAGCCCTTTTTGTTCCCTTTTATTATTTTATTAAGGAATTGAGTTATTGTACAATCATAAATGCTTTAAGTAACAATATGATATATATTTTCTTAAACCAGAATTACGCCCTAGATCCCTCCCTATTCTCCCTCCCGCCTTCCCTTTCTCCCCTCCTCCCCTTCTCCCCCACTCCATGCAGCTCTATGATTCCCCCAGACTATGTGTTGCTAGGACTTTGTTGGATCTAATACATGAGGTTGACTGCCTTTCACATAGGACTGGGTTTAACTCCAACATCCACAAATGAGTGAAAACATTCAACCCTTGACTCTCTGAGTTTGACTAACTTTGCTCAGCATGATTTCTTCCATCACCATCCATTTACCTTTAAGGGCTGCAATTTCATTGTTTCCAATTGCTGAATAGAACTCCATGGTATATATACAACATTTTTTTTAATCTATTCATCCAGTGAGGAGCATCTGGGTTGGTTCCATAATTTAGCTATTGTAAAATGAGCTGCTATGAAAATAGATTTTGATGTGTCACTGTAATGTGCTGATTCTAACTCCTCTGGGAAAATACTCAGAAGAGGGATAGCTGGATCGTATGGTGGGTCCATCCCTAATTTTTTGAGGATTCTCCACACTGCTTTCCATAGAGGCTTTACCAGTCTGCACTTCCATCAACAGTGTGCTAATGTTCCTAGCTCCCCACAGCCACTCCAGCATCTGTTTTGTTTATTTTCTTCATTTTCACCAATCTGACTGGAGTGAGGTGAAATCTTAACATAGTTTTGATTAGCATTTCTCTGATTACTAGTGATTTAGAACACTTTCTCATGTATTCATTGGCTAGCTCAATTTCCTCTATTGAGAAATTTCTATTTAGCTCTTTGGCCCATTTATTGATATAATCATTTGTGTTCTTGATACTAAGTTTTTTGAGTACTTTGTAATTATGGATATTAATCCTGTCTGAAGAATCACAGGCCATGATTATTTCCCATTCCATAGGTTGTCTCTTGACAATTTTGACCATTTCCGTAGCTGTGCAAAAGCTTTTTAGCTTAATGGCATCCCATTCATTGATTTTTTACTTTTATTCTTTTACTTTAGTAGTCTTGTTGAGAAAGTCTTTGCCTACTCCCAAATGCTGGAGTGTTGTTCCTAACTTTTCTTCTAGCAGTTGTGTGGTAGCTGGTTTAATTCCTAGGTCCTTGATCCATTTAGATTTGATTTTTGTGCAAAGTGAGAGACATGGATTTAATTTCAACTTTCTACAAGTGGCTTTTCAGTTTGTCCAGCACCATTTGTTGACTAGGCTGCCATTCCTCCATGTTACATTTTGACACCATTTGTCAAAGATCAGATGTTTAAAGATTTGTGGGTTTGTCTCGGAGTCTTCTATTCCATTCCATTGGTCTTCGTTCCTATTTTGATACCAGTACCATGCTGTTTTTGTTACTACAGTTCTATAGTATAGTTTTAGATTTGGTATGGCAAATCCACCTGTTTCGTCTTTCTTGCTTAGTAGTGTTTTGGCTGTTCTGGGTTTCTTATTATTCCAAATGAATTTGAGAATTGCTTTTTCTATACCTGTAAACAATGACATTGGTGTCTTGATGGGGATTGCATTGAATCTGCATAGTGCTTTTGGCAAAATGGCCAATTTAATTATATTAATTCTACATAACCAAAAGCATGGAACATCTTTCCATCTTCTCAGATCTTCTTTGAATTCTTTCTTCAATGTCCAATAATTTTCATTGTATTTCTACTTCCCTTATTAGATTAATTCCAAAGTATTTTATTCTTTTTGGGTATGTTGTGAATGAGATTGATTTCCTGATTTCTTTTTCTGCTCTATTATTGTTACTGTGTAGGAAAGCTATTGAATTATGGATATTGATCTTGTGGCCTGCCTCTTTGCTAAATCTGTTTATAAGCTCAAGCAGTTTTCTGGTGAACTTTTTTAGATTTTCCAGATATGGTATCATGCCATCAGCAAACAGGAAAAGTTTGACTTCTTCTCTTCCTATTCTTATCCATTTGCTTTCCTTTTCCTGCCTGATTGCTCCAGCTAGGGTCTCAAGAACTATATCAAATAAAAGTGGTGAGAGGGGACAGCCTTGTCTTGTTCCCAAGTTTAGTGGAAATGCTTTCAGCTTTTCTCTGTTTAGTATTATACTAGCTGAGGGTTTGTCATATATGGCCTTTACATAGTTAAGATAAATTCCTTTTGATTCCTATCTTCTCTAGAGTTTTGAGCAAAATGGGTGCTGAATTTTTATCGAAGGCCTTTTCTGCATCAATTGAGATGATCATATGGTTTTTGTCCTTAATTCGGTTTCAGTGATGAATCACATTTATTGATTTGTGTATGTTGAACCAGCCTTGCATACCTGGAATGAAGCCCACTTGATCATGATGAATTAACTTCTTGATATGTTTTTTAATACGGTTTGTAAAACCTTATTAAGGATTTTTTGAGTCAGTGTTCATCAGGGATATTGGTCTGTAGTTTTCTTTTTTTTCTTCTTTTTTTTTTTTTTTTTTTTTTTTTTTTGATGTGTCTTTATTGAGTTTTGGTATTAGGTTTATGATTGCCTCATAAAAATTGTTTGGGACAGTTCCTTCCTTTTCAATTTCTTGGAATAGCTTAATAAGGAGAGGAGTTAGCTCCTTCTCATAGGTGTCCCAGCCCTTTTTTATTTTTTGTTTTGAGACAGGGTCTTACTAAGTTGCTTAGGCTGACCCTAAACTTGCAATCTTCCTCCCTCAGCCTGCAAAGCTACTGGGATTATAGGCATGTGTCCCAGTGCCTGGCCCTCTACTAGTTTCTTTTTTCTTTTTTCCTTTTTTTTTTTTTTGTTTGTTTGTATGTTTGGTTTTTGTTTTAAAGAGAGAGGGGACAGTGAGGGAGAGAGAGAGAGAAAGTGAAAGAGAATCAGTTTTACATAGTTTTTCATGTGGCCTTCGTTGCTCTGAGACTTCACTGTATATGTGGTGCTAGGGTTCAAACTCGCATACTCATGCATGCCAGGCAAGCATCATAATCACTGAGCCACCCTCCAGCCCCTCTACTAATTTCTTTCGGTTTTGTTGTTTGTTTGTTTGTTTGTTTGTTTTAAAGAGAGAGGGACAGTGAGAGAGAGACAGAGAGAGAGAGAATCAATTTTATTCAGTTTTTCAAGAGGCTTTCATTGCTCTGAGACTTCATTGTGTACGTGGTGCTGAGCTTTGAACTCGCGTACTCACGCATATCAGGCAAGCACTGTAGCTGCTGAGCCACTGCTCCGGCCTTAAGCCATCGCTCCAGCCCCATCTACTAATTTCTTATCACACTAAAATAGGACATTTTACCATTGTAAAGTTAATTAGTATGCTTAACATAGTCAATAAGTGTTTTTGAGTCCAGCAAGGTGGACAATTAGGGAAGCTGGCAATTAGGTATGATGTTTTGACAACTAATGACAAGAAGACTGATAGCTGGTAGCTGATGAGATGACTGTAACTTACCTCTACTGATGGCATCTAAGTTCTAATGAGATGTTATATGGGGGAAAACGTGATAGAGTAGAAAGCATTGAACAAAGTAAGATGGTATTTTTAAGAAGAAATGTATTCATTATTATTATTGATATGGCAGCTCCTGGGGTGTCAAAAATCAGGCAATAATCTTTTGTACTTATTTACAAAGATTCATATATGACTTTATTAGAGCTATAAGCACAAGATCATGATTATTATGTGAAATGACTTGGAGATTAGATCACTTAGGACTGGGTTTTGTTTTTTTGTGTTTTTTTTTTTTTTTTTTTTTTTTTTTTTTTTTTTTTTTTTTTTTTTTTTTTTTTTTTTGGATAGTAATGTCAAGAAAAAGGAGTCTGTGATCAGTAAAGTTTGGAAAATGTTCCATTTTTTTCTTGCCTGCCTAGGATCTCTTTCTTTCTTGTCATAACTGTCCCAACCCCACTTCCAGTCCATGTGATTTATGTGGTACTAATCCCACCTCTCAGAACTATGGCGAGAACACAGAGAATAAACCAGCCAGTCATGAACTTGGTGATTGTTGTCATTTTCCCATTCCTTAACCAGTCAGTCCAGTGGGAGTCAGCTCTGGAACTTAAACTATAACTGCTGGAAAAGAAGTGCTCTCCTTCCATCAGTGGTGTTAGTCTGTTTTTTTCTTTTTAAAAGTAATCCGAGAGCCACTGTTGGACATTCGCTACCCTTGAAGAGAACCTGAGGATGAAGCTAACTCAGGAAAAAACAGAACTGAGAGATGAAGATAGACATTTGATGATGCTCTTTCAGCACCTGGACCCACCTGTACCTGAGGCCCATAGCTTTTCAGTTTCATGTGCCTTCCATTTAAAAAATCATTCCCCAGGAAGATTGGAGGCCAGGTCACAGCTGCATTACCCTTCTGGCCTACTTAATTACAGACCACTGCAGGACTGGCAAGCTACTGCACACCAATTGTCCCTCCCAGATCTATGTATATTTCATTTACCCACACCATCCTGGGTCCCACACCATATAAGAAATCTAAATTCTATTCAGTAACTTAAGGTTTTAGGTCGTACTATTTTTCTGTTTTCTTTTATTGGAAAGGCTCAGCCTGGTCACCATGCATACAATAGGCTCTCAGGAAATATTTGTTTGATATTTATTGAACAAATTTTCCACAGACAGCTGTTCAGAAGTTCTCTCCTTTTCAGAGTCTCATATATCAGATCTTACCTTTAATTTGGTCACTTAGAGTTTGTGTTGACTAAGTCAACAAATGACTGAGATCCATGATCTCCATAGCATCTGCCACCTGGTCAGCACTCCGTAAATGTTAGCCATTATCATTTTTATCTTTAAAAGTCCTTTGGTTTTACAACTGTTAGAATAGCTATTTTTTTAAACTGAAAAGAACAACCAAAAATTGCAAGTGTTGGTGAGAATGGAGAGAAATTAGAACTTTGGGGTATTGCTGGTGGAAATGTAAAATAGTGCAACCACTGTACAAAAATGTAGTGTGACTGACCCAAACATTCCACTTCCAGGTGTATGCACAAAAGAATTGAAAGCAACTACTCAAATAGATATTTGTACACCAATATTCTAATAAGCATATTCACAATAGCCAAAAGCCGGAAACAACCCAAGCACCCACTAATAGATAGATGTATAAACCAAATGTAGAATACACATATAAGGCAATATTACTCATTCTTCAAACCAAGTTCTGACACATACTACACAATTTGATAAACCTTGAAAACATTATGCTAAGTGAATTAAGCCAGACACAAAGACAAACACAGTATTGTTATGGTTTGGATATGAGGTGTCCCCCAGAAGCTCCTGTGTCAATGCAGGAATATCCATCATTGGAATGATTGGATTATGAGAGCTGTGACCTAATCGGTGCATGGTTTGAGTGGACTGACTGGGTGATAACTGGAGGCAGATGAAACGTGGCTGGAGAAGGGGGGTCACTGGGAACAAGCCCTGGGACGCTTCATCTTGCCTTGAACCCGCTTCCTTCTCTCCCCTTCCCAGCCTTCACATCCTGAACTGCTTCCCTCTGCCATGCCCTTCAGCCACCTTGTTGTGCCTTGCCTCTGTCCTGCAGCAAAGGAATTGACCCTTCATTGACTAAACCTCTGAAACTGTGAGCCAAAATTAACTTTCTTTCTGTCTAAGTTGTTCTTGTCAGGCATTTTGGTCATGATGATGAGAAACTAGCACGTGTCTAATTCACTTATGAGGTACCTAGAAAATACAATAGTGGTTGCCAGGGGTTGAGGGAGGAAAAATTGAGAGTCATTTTTTTGTGGATACTAAGTTTAAGTTGTTGAGAAATTCTTGAGATGGACAGTGATGATGGTTGCACAACAATGGGAATGGGCTTAACACCCTGAAGTGTACACACAGAAGCATGATTAAGAATGGTCAGCTTTGGGGCTAGAGCAGTGGCTCAGAGGTTATGGCACTTGCCTTGCATGTGCGATTATGCAGGTTCAAATCCCAGCACTACGTACACAATGTAGTGTCTGAGCAACTAAAGTCCATGAAAAACTAAATAAAATTGATTCTGTCTTTCTCTCTCTCTCTCTCTCTCTCTCTCTCACTGTCCCTCTCTCTTTAAAAAAAAAAAAAAAGGTCAGCTTTAGGTCATATGTATTTTACTACAAAAATATTTTTTTAAAAAATCATCTGGCCCTCTTCTTCAGGCTGAAATCACATACAAAAAAATGCTTTTTAATTTGTATTTTTCTCTGTTATGTTCAGCCAAGCTCCTCCAACAAAAGTCCTAAATCAGCCCTAGACACAGCAGGGAAAGCCTTGGACCATAGCAGTTATTTCCACATCTCACATCTTAGAAAGTCCTTTTACCTTCACTCCTCAATCCACCCCACATAAACACAGCATGTTCAGATTCAGATATCTTTATCTTGAATTCCCTTAGCCAGACGATAAAAAAAGTCTAATTCTCAAAATGCTCAACACGACTCCCTTGACCAGACCCACTGCTTCTCAAAGCCAGAAGTCATCTTTCTGAGGAGGCCAATATTCCATTGTTGCTTTCACGCTGTCCCCTCTTCCCCTGTTTTATGAGGATACCTAAACAACCAAAAGCATTACCATAAGTGAGATGACCCAGGTCTTATGCAGAGTTCATTGAGTAAAGAATCAGGGATGTTAAAGCTACTTACAGAATTCAAAGGAGATGGGCATTTGCTTGCTAAACTAGCCATTGTCAGCATCTGTTCTGGACAAAACACTTATAATCTTTAAGCTATCGCAGGATGGGATGAAGTTTGTCCCATTTGTAATTATAGCTTAAAATACCTTATAATGATACATTAACTTGCAAATATTTCCAAGACAAACCACAGGAAAAAGAACAGAACCTGGCCCTGCTGACGTAGGGGGCCGGGGTGCAGAAGTGGGAATAGAGCCACAGACATTGTTCTTGCATCATCACGATCATCTTTATCACCATGTTGTCACATCACAAGGTAGAGATCCCAAAGAACATGCAGAGGAGCGCAAGACTGGAAACAGACCTTGTGGAAGAAGCAAGCCATTGCAAAGGCTTATCGGGAGCCATCCTTATTTCTTACAGCAGATTCATCCATGAAATAGGTGCTTCCCATTTGATTATCATTGTAATAGAAGATCAAGCTTTTATACAATATCGACATATGAACATAAATCACAATCAGAAAAAAATTCAATGTGTCCCCTCTACAAGGATGATTAAAAGTGGGACCTGAGTGGCCTGCAGAGCAGTGAGCTGGTGTCTGGCTTAGGATTTGATCCAAGAGGTCACGTCATGTTTTGAGATCTGGAGGTTTGCTAGAAGCTTCTCAAACCATGTGCAGGAAGAATCCAAGACCAAGATGAACACAGAGCTGAGGGCCAGCACCCAGAGTGACTGACCTACCTTACAACAGACTGAACGATTGAGTCCTCTCTGCAGGACATATCGGTTCTTGCCTTCAGTCATCTTAAAGGCACTCCTAGTACCTGACACAATGAGGCATGGGAGACCTTAATGCAAGGATGATTAAATAGTTCAGCATTGTGTGGAAGGAGGGGTAGTGGAGCAGCCAAGCTGTGAACTCTCCCTCCCTGGGGATTCTGAAAACAGACATTTTGGTGGATGATTTAAATCTTCCCCAGCTGGGACCTGGAGAAGATAAAGACCAGAACTTCATTCCCTTTTCTAAATTGTTTCATCACTTTCACCTCATATGCTGGAACATTTTACAGAGTCTTTGGTCTTCTTAAGAGCTTTAAGAAACGAGTAAATGGAATGAAATATTCTCATTTTCTAAAAGTCATTGAATTAAACAGGAGAAAGCTTATACACAGCAGGTGAATACATTTCTTTAAAAGGCTGACAATAAAATAATCACTGTTTTATGTGATGGATGCTTACGCAGAGGGTAGTGATTTACCTGCCCATCTCATGAAGGGATATAATTGATCCACTACCAGTGTGATCCGTCATCCACTTGGTGGCAATAGCATGGGCTGATGAGACTGGAGCAAGATTACAATCCCATTAGAATGAATGCTATTCTTTCCTTCTAATTCTCCCCTGTGCTTATTGACATTTTTGCTTTGCATTCAAAGTTGCTGCTATAGCTGCTGTCTTGACAATGTGACCTTTCTTACATGCAAATGTGCCTAAGCGTGCCCCTTGCTCTATGGCCATTCCTTATGCCTATAGTTGGAATGGGTCATAGCTGGAAAAAGAAGTCTGACAGTGTCCTGAGGCTCAGTACCTCCACCAATTGGCCCAGAGTCACCCTTATTCAGCTCAACCTGCGACCTTCTCATTACTGCCCTGGGAGCAGCTGCCCACCAACACTATTCCCCAGCCTTCCCTAGGAAAACCACACAACTCTGTCAGAGACTTGAGTCTATAGAAGAGCTCTTAGAAGAAACGTGCTCCCATTTCCTTGTTTTTCTGAAGAACAAATGGAAGTTCAGAATAGGAAACTGTTAGGCGAATCTCACTCAAGTGAATAGAGGCTGATTCTCTTTAATCCCCTTCATCTTATTATCCCCATCTTCTTATTAATTACACTAAGAATAGTCATCAATATTGAGCAACAATATATGCCAGGCACTTTGTATAAATTACTTCCAATCTTCACCACAATTCTGTAGTTAGGCATCATAAGCAATGCATATAGTTGAGCATCTTAGCAATACATGGGGAAATTCTAGACTCCTCAGCTCTTAGTTTCAAAGAAAGACTCCCTAAGCCCCTCACTAGCCTATCACATCCTCTACAGTACAACATAGGGCAAACTTTAATCATCAGCCCATTCTATATTGTAAGATATGTCCCTTAATGTTTTGCAAAGTTCTTCCCAACATTTATTATAGATTTTTCATCATGGACTCCAAAATATTTTATCACATCCTTAGACTATTTCTTTTAACCATTGTTCCTATGGCAGTATATCATGTCTTATGAAGAGAGAGGTTTTCATGTGGTTGGAAAGAGTGAGGAGAGGAATTAGTCTTTGTGGTGACAGGGACTCAGGAATACACCTCCATTCAGTGGCTTCAAGGGAAATTTGCTTTACCAGAAAGACTTTGGATGCCCAAGTAGTATTCACACTACAGAATCAGGATGTTTCAGCTATTTGTCTGCAATAGCCAAACAAAGTGTCAGGAATTCCGATGTCAGGGTGAAAAACTGATCCATTCATCAGGACCAATGTGACCTTGCTCTATTAGAGTGACTTTCCTAGATTTCCTAGCAGAGACTACATTTACAATCTGGCATTGATCCTGGTTTACTCTATTGACCTTGATAAGTTAGATAAGTCCTCTGTGCCTCTGTTTATTTCCCTGTAAAGAAAGCTAAGAACAACTTGACAAGAATATTATGAGGACAAAATCAAGTGAATGTTGTAATGCAGGGCTTAACTCTTGGTAGGACCTTAAGAAATGATAGTTTTCTCTCTCTCTTTTTTTTCCCTCCTTCCCTATTTTTCTGCCCTTTCTCCCTCCCAGTCACTCTAACTCACTTATCTCTTTTGATGCTTCTGATGTAACCAGAGCTTCCTGGCATCCTATTTTGTCTATGGGTGGGTGGGGTGGGGAACAGACTAAAGGAAACCACATTGGTCTAGAAAATCTGACTAGGGGAGATTATGAGAAGAAGGATAAGATCAAAGTGATAGAATCAAGGATTGTTAGTGATAGAAAAACTATCTATGGTGGACACTTCTACTCTTCACTGTATCTGACTCTACCGCCGTTCCAAGCAAATGAAAGTATTATTCATCTCCATTCCCCTTTGGGATTACAGTTCAGTGGGGCCATGTGAGCAGTTCTGGCCAAGAAGTTGTGGGCAGTAGTGAGGAGCACCACTTTCAGGACAGAGCATTTAGTTTCTCATGCAAGGTCCTCAAGCCCTGCTCTTGCTCACCAAGACAAATTCCAGAACATCATATGGAGGCAGAGCATCACAAAAACACCATCTTAAATTGGGCACAGTGGCACATGCCTGCAATCTCAGCAGCTCAGGAGGCTGAGACAGGAGGATTGCAAATGCAAAGCCAGCCTCAGCAACTTAGCAAGACCATGTCTCAAAATAAAAAATAAAAAGGACTGGGGATGTGGCTCAGTAGCTAAGTGCCTCTGGGTTAAATCCCTGATACTAGAAAATAAAATAAAATCATCATCTTTTTTTTTTTAAAGAGAGAGGGACAGAGAAAGAGACAGAGAGAGGGACAACTTTATTTAGTTTTTCACATGGCCTTAGTTGCTCCAACACTTAGTTGTGTACGTGGTGCCAGGGTTTGAACTTGGGTCCTCGCGCTTGCAAGGCAAGCTCTGAAACTGCTGAGCCACTGCTCCAGCCCCTAAAATCATCATCTTAGAGTAACTACACAGATCAGAGTCCACAGTGACCCACAATAGATGCCCAAGGTGAAAAACAAACTTATTGTAAGGTGCTGAGAGTTTGAGTGTATTCATTATCATGAAATAATCTATAGAACAGAGCATTCCAAACCTGGATTTTCATATTACACTCCCTATAAAAAGGAGTTTTTTGTTTTGTTTTGTTTTTCCCCAAATAAGAAAATCATGTCTGCAAAGATCTTTGGGAAAAAGCGGAAAACCTATGAAATATGAGTTTCAGCCCTGTCTTCTCTGTCAACTAACTCTAGGACCTTAGGTTAGTCACTCCCTGCAAGTCCTCAATTTTCTCCTCTATAAACTAAGGTTAGAATTTCCCAAAGCGTAGGGCACTTACCAGCACCAGTACTTTAGATCCTTGCTAGTCAAAGAGTGGTCTAAGAATCAGTAGCACCAACAGCACTAAGATCACGCAAGTTCTTGGATCCCACCCCAGACTTATTGAATCCAATTGTGCATTTTTAACAAGATCTCCCAGGTGATTCCTATGCATATTAAAGTTAGAGAAATATTGAGCAGAAAGTCTCAGTTTGATACCACTATGTCTTTAACACCTCACTAACAGCTGATAATTTCCCTCTTCAGGAGAAAGCAGGCCTCGGGTACCTAGGAAGGCAAGCATATTTAGCTTGATTATAATCACATTGTATTTATTTTTATTGTGTTTAAATGGTTGCCTTGCATTTATAGCAACCGAAACCAGTTTAACAAATTAATTCAGAAAATTAATGTATTTAAAGAAAACATAATAATGCTGGGAGCAATGGTGCACACACCTGTAATCACAGCTATTTGGGAGACTGAGGCAGGAGGATTGCAAGTTTGAGGCTGGCCTGGACAATTTTGCAGGACCCTGCATCAAATTTTTCAAAAAGGGGCTGGGGTAGAACACCTCCAGATCAAATACCACACACATACACACACACACACACACACACACACACACAGATACATAATAAATGGGAAGAAGTGTTTGCTTTAACACTTCCTTCCATGTCAGGGAACTCCATTGTTTATTGATTTGACAATCCTGACCTCTGACCTCCCACCACAGCATCACTCATTAAGCAACTTTATTTACTCTGCATGGGTTAAATGGGGAAAGCACCACATCTGATTTGTAAATTTGAGAATGAAATAAGCATGCTCAAGCCAGTACCACTCTTCTTCCTCCTAGAATTTACATACCCAGGAGACATTTAAATTAATGTTTCCAGTCCAGTTGGCAGGATCCCAGCAGTTAGTTAACATCTCTTTAATGTTTGCCTATGATATTCTGGGTTCTGATTGTGTGTCTTCTTTTCTGGCCTGCTACCCAGAAATACAAGTCCCTTTAGAGGACTCCAGACCAACTTTACCTTGACCAAGTTATTGCAGTGTCTTTCATTTCTCAACTTTGAATCTGCTCAGAGGCAAGAATCAGGTCATTGATAAGCCTGGAGTTCTAGAAGAAAGCATTGATTGCATAGTCATCGTCACAGATTGTGAGACAAAAACAGATATACACTTTCAAGACATCTGTCTCCTCGTGGCCTAATCACTATCCATCCAAGGAGGTCAGTTGAGAGATTTTAGTGATTATCTGATAAAGAACCATTTAGAGAATAGGCCCTGGATCGGAGCACCCTATCTTTTTTCTTGCACAGCATAGATTTTGTGTCTGGGGCCCTACATTTACTTATATCAGTTCACCACTTAACTATAGTGGTGCCCCTTCCTTCTTATTCTCTTACTGTTTTATTTTCAACATGGTACTTAGCTCCACTACTTTGCTTACTTGATTATGATCTGACTCCCTACCCTCGACTGTAAGCTCATGGAGAGAAGGAATCATTTCTGTATTGTTCCTGGCTGTGTCCTGAGTGTCTAGACTATGTTGAATAAATAAACCAACACTTACATATTCCACTTGTTGGAACAAGAAAACTAGGATGTGTTCTCTCAAGATTTAATTAGCAGTCATTCTGTAGTATCATGGTTTAACTTTAGAACTGAGATATGTGCCAATTGTTGTGTGTGGCTCTAAATGCTTGACTATTTTTTTGTCTATTGCATTTTTATTTATTGTTTCATTAATGTGCTTCCTATAGCTGGGATGTGTTTTCAGTAGTCTATGATAAGGTTACCAGTCACCAGCAAAAGGTAAGCGTTTATAAGGAAGAAGGCCCCAAAGGAAACCTTATCAGGAAATCTTGTTAAGGTGTAACTTAGTATTGCAATCTATGCAAGATCTGTCCTGGAAGCTCCCCTTGCTGTCATTTGCTGGGTAAAGTTGTCTTGGGCATTCAAAACTGGTTTGAAAAAAATATTCAGTTCTAGAGCAGTTTTTGAAGAAACTCCAGAATTTTCTAAAATGGATGCTCATTTAAGTAACTAATCATAAAGGAACCATTTTTGAAGCTGAATTAAATGATTTCATGCTTATTCTTCCCTTTCTCATGCTTCCTGATAAAAATAGAGGTAGACAGGAATTGAATACAGCATTTTACCTAGCTTGGATGCTTTTTTTAAAAAATGGTGTGTATAAAAGCATGGTTGATACTTTCTGGTTTTATGGCATCCGTAAATATAAAGAGGTCTAGATTGATAATTTCTAAAGAATATGAAATGGAAGTATACCTGGACATGGGATTGGATTCTGCTTCAATGTGGGGGATTCCATGAATTCCTGGTTTGGGTAGGAATTTCATTAGTAGTGAATTAGAAACTCATATCACCATGCAGACTGCTCCTGATTATCCAGAAATTCCTCCAGCAATCTGAATATTTTTCTCTTTGAAATTAAACCCATTTTGAATTACCAACTCAAGTCAATTTTACCAAGCAAAGGAGAAAAGTCGAACCTTCATGTTCTAAAATATGAGCACAAAATTATCTCAGGTAGTAAATATTCATAAACACTGAGATTATGGTTGGTGTTCTAAAGATGAATGACAAGGGGGTGGAGAATGGAGATTTCATTCATAAATCCATCACAAAGCAGAGTGAAACTGAAAACATGAAACTCTCAAAATACCACAGCCCCTAAGTTGCAGGGACATTAGCAGACTCAGAGACATGTACTTTAAAGCAGCTGCCTGTTCTTTAACAAATCCATTTCCTGTTTTCTCACCCCCATAATGCATTTGGACCAAGGCAGGCTCAAAAGTTTTTCTCAGCTCCTATTTGTTTATTCTTTATGTTCCACAGTGGTTTCTCAAGCTTTACCCCATCTGAACATCTATGTTATAGAGAAGGCGGATAGACATTCTTTCCCCAATTTAAAGGTAAGACTCTGAGAATATAAGTGATTTGCCAAAGATTATATAAGTAACTGGCAGAGTTTGCACTGACATTCCAAACTTCTGATTCTTTAACTTTACTCTTTTTCTGCAATATTTCTCAGCTTCTTGGGGATCCCAAGAGATCTGATATACTCTGCATGACTACTCAAAAGCCTAAATTATGGAGCTGTCTCAAGCCTTTTGGCCTAGATGCTGGTTCAAGGCACTAA
Organism: Aplodontia rufa; assembly: GCA_004027875.1. Taxonomy (NCBI): domain Eukaryota; kingdom Metazoa; phylum Chordata; class Mammalia; order Rodentia; family Aplodontiidae; genus Aplodontia; species Aplodontia rufa. The sequence continues at coordinate 18,356 of PVKS010015564.1, read as the reverse complement.
TGAATGAGAGCTAGGTGGACTTATTAAGGCTGCCCTAGCCTAGATCAGTCATCTTTCTGAGGAGAACCCAGGACCATTGAGGTCTAAGGCAGATCTATTAAAAGTGAGGTTTAATTGATCCACCCTAGGGAGTGAGTATCAGTCAGCCAGTATGCCCAAACACAAGCTTGGTGAATTTGTTTCTAAAGGAAGAGGGGAATTACATTTCATTAGCTCCCATATATGTTGAGTACTAAGGACCAAGGTGCAAGAATTCATGTAGGTACCTTCTATCCAAATCAATCAACTCAATCTATGTGAAGTAATTCATTCAGTGATAAGGCCAAACATGCTTGGAATGGTACTGTCTGGTCCCTATATTTTTGAGACATAATGTGCCACTAGGACACCCACCTTAAAGAATCAATGTAAAATACAAGCCTGTGTTTCTCTGTTCCCACTTTGAATGGACATGTCTAGCCTGACCTCACAGAAGACTCCTTCCATGTTTAAAAAAGATACCTTCATTCTACTGGTATATATCAGCTTTTCATTATTTTCTGAAAGCTATCACAACACCAACTAGGGAAGACTGGACTCTCATTTACTGACCCAGTGCTAGCACTGGGTGAGGGAATTTCCAGAACATGAATTCTCATGACAGTACTGTGGTGATCACTTCACAGATGAGAGAAGAAAGATTAGGAGAAACTAAATACTCCAAGGTCATAAAGACTGAAATTTCTAGCTAGGTGCAGTGGCCCAAGGCTCCCAGCAGTTGCAGAGGGTGAGGCAGGAGGATTGCAAATTCAAAGCCAGCCTCAGCAACTTAGTGAGGCCCAAAGCAACTTAGAAAGACTCTGTCTCAAAATAAATTAAAAAGGGCTAGGGATATGGCTCAGTGGCTAAGCACCCCTCTGGGTTCAATCCCTGGTACAAACTAAAACAAAACAACAACAACAAAATCCCTGAAATTTGTGGTGGGTCTTCAAAATCTCAAACCATGGTCTTTGCACACACGAGATGTTGTGAACCCCATGATAAACTTGGCCTACTTGAGCTTTGGGTTTTGTCCTGTGAACAGCAGGGAGATCAGCTACCCGAGCCCTCTTTCCAGTAGTGCTGAGGAGAGTGGAAGAAGTTTAAGAACAGCAAGGGCCCCACGGAGGAAGCGGGAAGCTTCCAGAGGGCAGAAAACAGGTCTGGGTAGCCAGAAATGGCAGGGGCTGACAGATGCCTTCCTAACACACCAACACTGCTGGCAAGACTGGCCTGCTTTCCCAGGACAGAGAACTGTCCCCATTCCAGGGGCCCTCAGCCCCACCGCGGTCTGAGATACCGGAGGCCGCACCTGGAAGCTCAGAAGGCCAGTGGCGAGGAGTTCTGAGAGGCAGACAGAACGGAGTGGAAGAGAGAGGGGTCTGCTGTGAGGCTTGGACTCAACCACGTAAGGGGTTGGGCTGGCCACGTGACTACCAAGGAGGCGGAGACAGGCGAGCTGGAGAGAGCACTGGCAGGAATGGGGAGGTTGCGGGAGGGGGTTCGAGCTGAATAATTGAGGAGCTGTTCAACAGCAGCGTCTGACTCTTGCCTTCCTTTACCGCCACCATCACCCCGCATCACAGCCAGAGAGACAGCCCGCGCTTTAAGTGGGGACCGCCAGCCACCAGCCCCTGCAGCCAGTCCCTCCAGCCCCTCTGGTGAGTGTATGTTCCCCTTCGCCCCAGTCTGCGACCCCGCGACCCAGCTGGAGCCCCGCAACTGGGGTGAGCAGGGAACCGGAAACACCAGGAGTGGGGAAGCGGGAACATGGCGCGGAGGCTGAGGGCGCACTCCGGAAAGGGGTTCCCTGAAATAAGGCAGGAGCTGGGTCGGGGTCTCCGCTTCTGGCCGCGAAACCGGTGCAGCCGGGCTCCGACTCGCGGGAGCTGCCAGGCGGGGCGGGGGCAGGCGCAGTCCCGGCGCGGCGGGAGCGAGGAGCACAGGACCGAGCTGGAGCTGCGTCTGGGCCGCCCGGGTGTCGGCAGACGCCGGGCCCGTCCTTTCCTGCCCAGCCGCCTGGGCAGCTCGGTTCTCGGCCTCGGACTGAGCCCAAGGAAAGGTAGAGACGCTTTCGCGGCCGCAGCCTGAGAGGAGGGCGGGCGCAATGTCTGTCCTTTCACCAGAGAGCAAACTCTTCAAAGGGACTCCAGCTGAGCCCGTCGCCCCAACTAGCTGAGCCGTGAGGGGCAGCAGTCCCCAGCGAATGGTGACACGCCGGGGGCTGCGAGGAGGACGTGACGGGAGAAGTGTCCAGGGAAGCTTCCTGCCCAGAGAGGGCAGCCCTGGGGAGATGACTCTCGCCCGCACTACTTCACCCTTTCAGTCCCCTCCGTTCCCCAACCGCAAAGCACATCAGTTTCCCCCAAAAGCAGAGGACTGGGGTAGGGCAGCGTGTCCCCGAACCTCCTTCTCTCCTGAATGACCCTCAAGTGTATTTTGTATTGCGATGGAAGCTGTCAAAAGACTAGAAGCAAAGACAAGGCAGAGAAAAGATGCGGGAAGGCTGGAGCAGCAGGGCTGTCGCCTGTTTCTGGCACTCCTCATCCTTCTACCTGCGCCAAGCTCGGTTCATTGAGATCTGGACCTGGCTCTGGGAAGGGAGTGTTCGCCTAAGTGAAGAGGGTAGTCACTAGCTGGAATTGGCCAAAGGTCGCCGGAGAGCCCGCCTTCCCCCGGGAAGTGGGGTGTGGGATTGCGCCAGGGAGCCTGGCCTCGGGTCGGATTAGGGAAGGATCGCTGTCCGCGGTGCTGAAAGTTGTCAGAAACTGGGAGCTAATAGTCCTGAGGAGCTTGTGGTTTACCTTGGGCCAGCATTCCCTGCAAGCAGAAACTGCGTTAGAATCACATAAAGAGGGCCTGGTGTTTACTCAGAAAACAGTAAAGGTACTCTGCCTTCCAGGTTCTCTGCTTTTCCCCAGACTCTACTTGAGAGGTTCCCTGGCACTTATGGGTAGAAGAGCAAGGAGCCAGTGTCACTCCAGGATCCTACTAGCTAACTTCAGGTGGTGTCTTTTTCCACTTCCTCTGACTGTGAAGTGTGTCTTCCTGTCAGTAAAGTGTTGAAAACGCAGTTAGGAGTGCTGTTGTGATAAACATTTCTGTGACTTTCAGGAACCAGAAAATTGTAAGGCTACAATGAAAGGAAGAGGCTTCATTAACAGGGAGAGTGGGGTTTCTATTTCAGGTTATGAATTTTTCTGTCCTCTGTAGGTTTCTTTCCCCACTACATAGTGTTTACATCCTCTTGATACAGATATACAGTTCTGTGTGTCCCTTTCTTCTCTTCTTGGTAAGATGGAGAAAGGAATAAGCCAGTTTGGAGAGGCCAAGTTAAGAGAATATTTGTGGAACACCTACTATCTGCTAGGTAACACTACCACATTTAAACTTCACAATAGCCGATAACTGTAAGTATCATACAGATAAGGAAAATCATGTTAGAAATATTGAATCCAGAGGTTGGATTTAAATTCAGGTCTGCTCACTTCTAATGTCCAAAACCCTTGCTTTAGTATTTAGCTTTGAATAACTGTTATAGAGGAATACAGTGAGAATGATGAAGGAAGGAGGCCTGCTTTTCTCTTTCATACATACTACTCTCTCTCCCAACCCTCTCCTCTTTAATCTGTTCACCCACCCACTGTCACTCACTCCCACCCTCCAACTGCTTTTATGCATGCTTCTCGAGATACCACCTTTCACACAACTTGAGCTCTGGGTTTACAGAAACAGGATGGAGGACTAAACCAGCAGACTTTTCTGAAAGAGCAACAGAGCTTCAGGAAGTTTGGATAGCCAGAATCCACATATGCTTTCATATGCAGAGTTACACTATTGAGTTTAGAGCTGGAATAACCTTAAAGATCTGTTTAGCACCATTGTCTCATAGGAGAACTTAGAAACCCAAAGATGGTCATGAGTCTAAGTCACATGATAGAAAAGTTAGGATTAGAACCCAGTTAACTTAATTCCAGGGCCAGTGTCCTTCCCTGTACTCCATGGTGCCTGAAATACTCTTCCTGCTGCCTTTTTTGTAAACTCTGACAAGAATATCAGCAATATACCATGAACACTTGAATTACAAGCAATCCTCTTAGCTACGTTCTCCTGCACTTTGCTCGGTTCTACTATTCCAGTGTTGTCTGTTTCAACACACCTGACAGATAACATCAACCTTTTTCAGTAACAGTTTCCCTACAGTAGAAATTCACAAATAGGGATGTTGCTGTGGCATTTCTCAGTTTGCCCTTGTGTTGTCTGTACTTCATCTTCTAATGATCTTTTCCCCCAAAACAATTTTCCTCCAATAGATTACTGTAGATAGCTTCCCATGCTCTCATAGGTACTTGGAAGAGGCACTAAAAAAATCTAGACAGAACCAAAGACATACATACATACATATACATATAATCTCCACGTGATAGGCTCTATGCTAAGTCCCTTCATAAATCATTCCATTGAATCTTCACAGTTCTTTCAAGTAAGTAGCTTCATTAGAGATATAACTCTAACACATAGCAGAACCTGATGTTCTGTTCATTTCTTCTTGCTTTTCTTTCTAGCTCATAGTTAAATTGCATCGTCATTAATTGAAATTCTGTAGCCTTAGTAATTGCATTGTAATTGCCTTGGCAAGGAAGACATTTTTATGTTGAATTGATAGTTCTGTCCTGTTCTAATGTTTAGAAATTCAAATTCAATTCAAATGGCAGTGTTTAGCTCTTTTATCTCTTAATATTTACCACAACATCATCTCCACTTGTTATCCCTTAAAGATTCACATATGCTTTCATATTGCTAAGGGCAACATTCTGCTTCCAACCCTCTCTAGAACCAATGCATAACTCATAATTAAATACATAACTTCTCTTGTACCCTCACTTGGTGATCCTGCAAGTATATTATTGTTGAGGTCCTCTGGGCCCTGAAGACCAGAATCATGACCTGTCTAGACCACTCTGACCAACATGGTAGTCACTAGTCATATACACCTGTTTAAATTTACATTTAATTTGTTAAAATTTTAAAAATTCAGTAACTCAGTCATGATAGGCATATTTTCAGTGCTCAATAACCATATGTGGCTAATGGCTACCTTATTGGATAGATGTAGCTATGATATAGTCAATATAAAAACAGGATAGTTCAAGTTGAATGTTTTTCTAAATGTTTTTAATTTCTTATATGAATATGTTTTGCCTTTATTATCTTTTTATTGAAAAGTGAAATGTTGAATTGAAATTTTTCTTTGTTGTGATTTCTGGTTGGTTAAGTTCAATTAATTGAAACACTGCACTGTGCACTGTTTGTGGTTCAGTTTAACCTTGAGAAGGTTAAAAAAAAGTACCTAAGAAGTCTCAGTGCTTTGAAACAGATTTTTACTTTTGACTAATAATTTTAAGTTAATTTTCAATAATTATCTTGTCATGATAATAAGAGCTCAGAATCAACAAAGAAGTATTAAGGCTATGTCTCAGTATGGGTGAGTGAAAGGGATAAATGGGAACATTTTTACTACTACTTATTGAAATGGGCTTCTACCCATCTCACAAATCAATGTGAGCAAAAATAATTTTATTTTATGCATTGATAGGATAAAAAAATACATTAATTTGATTGAATTCTTAAAGTTGTTTAAGGAGTCTGGCCTTAAATGAAATGTTGGGGTCATGAGTAGAAACTTAAGTGTCTCGCTGACATTTATTCCCAAACCTGGTGGCTTAGTACTCCTAATGCTTAGTGACTACTCCTTCACTTAGCTCTATGCTGCTTATGCCTAAAGCAGGAATGCTTTTCAAATATAGTCATACTGTGTTTAATTACTCACTATAAAGGTTTTCCTCTTATAACACAAAGGCTAATGCAGTGCTCAAGCATTGTAGAAAATAAGCCTGAAAATGAAGCTATTCCATCAGATGATTCTTAATTATTTTTATTATGGTTGTTATTCATCTTGAAAACTCAATAAGGTCATCTTGTCTGTCTATAGATCTATCTATTCACCTATCGGCAAATAGATCCCTGGTTCCAGGATCTCTAGTAGGTCATTTCTTTCCCTAGGTACTTAAGTCTTGACAAAGACATGGGTAGTAACTCATAAAATGCTCTGCAAGGGAAATAGTAGAGACATCCTCTTAGCCCCTGATGCTGGTAAGGTATGCTATTCTCTGGCATTTGCTACATATGAAATTATATTACTGAAGGTAAATTTAGTGAGGCTGTCAATTCTGGCCTCTCATTTACAATGCTAGCTTTAATAACAAGCATATTTTGTCTGGAGTCCTGTTCTTCACTTGGTAGACCTTGTTTATTCCATGAAAGGGCCTAAATTTTGGAAAGGGGAAGTTGCTATTATCTCAGAGCCTAAGAGAGTTCAATTTTTTCTGTCAGTGACTTAAAGAATTTCTCTGATTTTATATCCCAGGAGATAAAGAGAGTTGACAATGTAGCTTTTACTACATTCTTATAGCATGTAATCACCCATTTAATGAATAATTTAACTGAAATTCATCCTATATTGGCACAGAATTGTATTTAGTACTTCTATAGCCTGACATAGGTGCTCAATAAATATTTATTAAATTCTGTACTCTCTGTGGCACTTTCTTTTAGCAAATAAAACAGGAGACAAACATAGATTATCAAATCTTACCCTGACAATCCCACTCCTAGCCCCTCTGAGAAGATATGAAATGATGGTTAAGAGAGACTACTCCTGAGAATCATGTCTTGCTGCCTCTCCCAGACAACAAGGGGCACATCAGCCTCAGGGTCTTGGATTTTACTGTAATGAGGTAACTTCATAAACACAAACCTTACATGGAGTCGTGTGTCCTTTATCACTTTTTCCTTAAAGAAATATTTGTCGTTTTCTTGAGAGTACATTTGGTCAGCCTTTGTGATAATGGCAGGGATTGCTATTTTCCTATTTTCAGATGAAGCATAGTTTAAATGCTTCACATTTAAACACATCACAGCCTAATGGGTCACAGAATATTATCCTTTTCCAGAAATAACTGGGCCTGGCTTTAAGAGTTTTAACCAGTGATTACTGACAAATATGAAAGAAAAACAGATCATCCTATTGCAGCATGTCAATAAACAAATGCTTAGAATTAATTGATTTTCATTTTCCAAACGCCAAATATTCTAACCCAATAAACTGACTTAGAAATGAGCAAGCTAATTTCCATGGCCTCTTCCAATTTTAAATTTTATTCTTTGTTTGTTTTGAAATAATCAGTAAGTAAAAAAGAACTATACCAAGGTGTTTGAAAATTCTGCTGGAAGATAGTCTTCATAATTTGTCCACATTGATTGTGCTTTAGGAATATTTAATCCCTGTACAAAATGTTATGATAGCAACATTTTATAACCAAATAACCCAGCCAAGCAAAGGCTAAGAACAGTCCCCTGAGTTAATGACAGAGGCAAAAGTAAAACTCAAGTCTCCTCTCTCTTGACCCACTACTCTTTTGCATCTCTAAACATCAAGTATTTTTTTATCATGAAAATTGCATAGTCAATAAGTTTAGCTTCTTCTAAAAAACTTGTACCAGAGATTCTAGGAGTATGGAAGTGGAAGTGTTGGATTTTAGATTATTTTCCTTTGCACCACTAGGTGAAAGAACTATGAGCCAGAAAAGAAATACATTGAAAATATCACAATCCTCACTGCAAGAATCAAGAATTTGGGCAAGGGTTTGACTCCTCTTTCCTTCTCCATCTTCATCTCTAAAACAGAAAAGGTGTTTTAGAGATTAATCCAAATATCTAAATAGGGTTCCAGGTCCTATAACATTCCATCATTTTATGAAACAGGATCAAGAACTTGAGTAATCTGTACTCTGCCTCATCAAGCTTATAGAAGCAGAAAGAAATCAAAATTCCTGTTTTTACATCATTACTGATTGCAAGTACTGACATTTTGATATATCACTTCACCTGATAATAATAATAACAGTGTTTTAGTCAGCCTTTTTTGCTGCTGTGACTAAAAGACCTGACAAGAACAATTTCAGGAGGAAAAGTTTATTTGGGGGCTCCCAGTTTCAGAGGTCTTAGTCCATAGAAGGCCAGCTTCATTCCTTGGGGCTCAAGGTGAGGCTGAATATCATGGCCAAAGAGTGTGGCAGAGGGAATCAGGTCAAGGCATGGCTCCAGGAAGCAGAGAGAGAAAGTCCACACCAGATACAAAATATATACCCAAAGGCACGCCCTCAATGACCAACCTTCTCCAGCCACACCCCACCTACCTTTAGTTGTCAGTTAATACCTATAAGGAGATTAACTCACTGATTGGGTTAAGGCTCTCATAACCCAGTCATTTTACCTCAGCCTCCACACTGTCTCACATAGAGAGCTTTGGGGAGTACCGTTCATTCATACCATAACAAATAGCAATAATGACAACAGTAACTAATACTTACTTATATTTATAATGACCACATGTTGATTATTCACACTCTACAGATGAGAAATCTGTAGTTAAATAACCTGTCAAAATTTCATATAGCTAACAAATTTGGGCTTTAACCCCCATGCTATCCTTTCGCTGTGAAAACCGTGAGTTTCTCAGATAACTAACGTCTGTCACTTTTTGGCCACTTAACACACGAACCCCTTTCTCTTCTCTGGGAAATTTCTATTTTACCTCCCTTTTCTGACTAGAAGAACAATAAAAAAGAAAAGGATGACTAGAACTCAGCAGTGCAGTTGTGATGCCACTATGTAGGAATCTGCATTGTCTTTCTATGAGACGGCTCTTGCCTTTGCAATGTATGCCATTTATTAAACGTTTTAGCAATTCAGCATTGAATATTGGACCTCTGCAAGCTGCCGCATGCATGAGGACACTTTCCTCCCTTTACCCAGAAAGTGTAGACAACTGTGCCACCAGGAAGCCAGTGCAGGATTCACCTTCTAAGGCAGTCAGCCTACCACACCCTCACTCTTCAGCGGAGTCTTCTGGCTCTTGTTTTCAGGTTTTTGACTCAGAGTAACAATCTAAACAGTTTTTAAGGCAGACAGAGCTCCTAGGGTGTCATTTCCTGGAGATGGGCCCAAGTGAAGAGTAAGATTACGCTGTTCAAAATCATGTTGTGAAATTCATTTTCTTCCCATTAAGCCTCTGCCACCAAATTAGTCATAAATACAATATACAGTACCCATCTTTGTCTCTGGATTTTAATGCATGCTGAATCTCCTAATAGGCATTCAGCCCTTAATATGAACATGTCAATCAATTGAGAAGGCTCTGACAGTACACATACACACACACACACACACACACACACATATTATTCTTTAGCACTAGTTTCTGACTGGGTAAGCAAGCCACATATCCCACCAACACTAGAGGCAATTATAGGATACATAACTCAGCTTCTGTCTCTCTGGTTTTCCAGAGACTTTGTGAGAAGTGAAATTGTCTAAAAGTCAGAAGACCTGGTTTCCCATGTCAGCTTCGAAATATATGGCTGTGAAACTCGAGTCAGCACCATTCAACTTCTTCAAGACTCAGTTTCCTTATCTTAGATAGGGAAAATAGAATCTGCCCTTTAGATCATGCAAAAGGCAAATGAGATAATGTTTGTCATATTTCCTTGTGAACTATGAAGTCTAAACAAAAGAAAGGGATGTTTTCTATTTTTTCAGCGCTTCTTAGTCAAAAGTAACACTTAAGTTGCTGAACTAGGATTTACAGCTAAATCAATGTGTTTAAGGTTAAGAAAATCTTAGATCTAAACTTTCAAGTCCAGAAAATGGTACTTAGAATATGGGAAGCTGCCTGGTTTCTTCTAAAATCAATGACTGTTAATCTGGGCAATGCCACCTCACTAAAGAGTATTCTTTTTTGTAGTTTATTGTCATAGACAACAGGGGAGGGGAATACTACTGGATTTTGAAAGACTTGGATCAAGAATGCTAAAATACTATACAAAATAGGACAATACCATAAAATAAGAAAGTGTTTCCCCCAAAATGCCAATAGACCTGCTCCACTGAGAAATATTGCTCAAAGCAATATGGAGTATATGACCCCGAATTCTTCAATTGATGCAGACAGATAGAATTTACTTTCAGTCTCTTCCCCCAGATGAAATCCATCCATTTGAGGTTTAAAATAGTTCAGAAGCATTATCAGGCTTTCAGTAATTTTGTAGAGAAGTTAAAAAATGGGATCAGATATCAGTGGTTTTAAAATCAGCCCCCAGAAACTTCTACAAGAAGCCCCTTCCAACTTCAGCTGGGATAAGGAATACCTGTAGTTTCATAATGCCGTAATGTGAGGTCTAGCCTAAAGGTTTGGAATTAAGACCCGCCAAATCAGTAGCTCATGTTTCCAAAAGCCACCTTCTTTCAACTTATTGAATAAACACTGGATTATGCCCTTACTTCATGACAAGTGTGAGACTAGCTAGGCACTGGACATACAGCATCTACCCTCAAGTCACCAGTAGTAATCTGATGGTCAGACAGATGCAAACTCCCCTAATTATTTCTGTAATATGGCACATGCTATAACGTGTTGTAAAGCAGTCTCTAAGGAGACCCCTGGGAAATAGTCACCTCTGTAAGGGGAATTACAATCAGACCATAATTTGCATAGTCTAGAGTATTTTCTCAGGTGGATAATGGGATAGAAGGCTGTTACAGAAATTGGAACAGAATAAACAAATGCTGGAGGTGTGAACAGCACAGACACATGTACAGGTTGGTGTACTTACCTGGCTGAGAATGGTGGGAGGTCATGTTGGAAGGACTCTGAAGACCCTCAAATGCAGCTAGGTAGATGTATTCATTTAGCCTAGAGCTTACCTTTGAACAGGGATTTTACGCGTATTTTAGGAATATAGTTGGCTTTGGGACCATTTTACAGTGGACACTAGAATCAACAAGTCTAATCTTACAATTAAAAGAAATTTCAGAAAGCATCTCAACTTTTCCATTCCCTATGTTTTATAGCTGAAATAATTTTTTAAAAAAAGAGCTATTAAGTGACTTGCCCAAGATCAACTAGCAAGTTAGCAGCAGTTTAAGGGCTAGAACCTAGGCCATCCTCAGTTCACAGAATGTGTGTGCTGCCTGCGGGAATGTTATTCATCATTTGAGCACAATCCAGTGTAACACACAATGTGGTTATTCAAGTATTAATGAAGCTCCGAGATTTCCATGGCTCGCTATTAAGATAGGGCTCCTTCATTGCTACCAGGTGATAAGATCCTGAGCTGTGTCTGCATGAGAGCACTGTCTTCAGAAGTGCAGACAAAACGGCATACCAACACGTGGGCATGACATTCTTCCCCCACCTCACACGTCCTCCTCTGCCTCCTCGTTCCAACCTGCCACAGATTATAGAGGCATAGCCTGAACAGACGGCATCTTAATCTCTGGTGGATCTGTAAATAATATGCCGTTCATGCTCACATATAAATGATCACAGCTTCTCTATTTTCTGGATGAGGGACCCTTCAGAAAGATGAAGCTGCCTGTGCTCACAGCACATCAGAGATAGAATTTCAGACTGCACCTCTTCAGATATGTTTATAACAGGGTTAACATTTTCACCCATCTGTACACTCCGAATAATTTATCCAGGTTTATGGTCTTAAATTTCACCTCTTAGTCAGGTGAGTCTGTGTATACTTAGATTTCTGAGGTCAGTTGTTTCCCACTTCCCTTTCTCTCCAGCTATCTTTCTTTCACCTCTTACATAATATGGGTTGAATAGAAATCATCTAAATCAATCCACTCAGTTCTCAAGAGTAAGAAATGAGATCCAGAGAGGTGAAGCCACTACTTCAGTTTACACAGCTAAAGGCAATATTGTGACTAATTTCCAGACTCCCAGGCAAGTGCATTTCCCTCCACAAAAAACCGTTATTTCCCAAGCAGAGGTAATAGTATTTCTCACTCAATCCCCTCTCTTTCATTGCAAAAGGATTGCACTACACTCAGAGGACATCCAGCCAGCCTGGTTAGAATGCTCACTTGTTGCTCCACCATGAGGTCTTGGTCCATTTGTCATCTTGAGAAGCTGTTTAGGGAGGACATTAAGACCCCTCTGGTCTACAGGATACTAATTATCAAGGCCATCATTACACATGGAGTGCTCACCATGAGAAAAAGTGTCCCCAAGAAAAAAGAGAGTGTGTGGCTCCCATCATTTAAGAACAAATCAAAGATTACCTGAAATTCACTGGAAGTGGCAGGGTATTAGACTCATAATCCTAGAGACCCAAAATTGGGTAATCTGATAGATTTTTAAAAGAGTAGTAGGTGGCCAAGAAAGTGAAAAAAGACAAATCCCAAACCATTTCTGCTTCAGGATCAAGGTGTTTTGCCTGAATTAATCCACTTAATGTATTTCATTTTGTGTAGACAAAGTAAGAAAGATAAAAGGATTTTTTTAAATCAATGGCAAATTTTCTGTTTAAATTATTGCTGAGGAATCATTTTAAGACAAAATAGGGTATGTTTCAGTAAAGATTACATTGAAAAAAGAAGCAAAGGAAAGGGAAGAGAAACCCAGAACTAGCTTCTCAAGTACGGCTTGGTAGGGTCACAATTGTCTCACAGTGTGACCAAGATTATTAACTACAGAAACTCAGTTACATCAATTCTATCAAGAATAATCTAGCTCAGAGCAATCAAGTCATGCTCTCCAACTCCCAAGAGACTGATTTGTATTGTAGATGCCAGTATACCCACATATGATAAGGTATGTTCATGGATGTTGCCCAGGTAGTTCCCTTCCTAATATTAATTTAGTGAGAAAACCAAAGGAGTAATCAAAGATAATCTATGGGCACAACATCAGGATCAATGGGGTTGAACAGACAGTCTCATGGAAAGTGCCAATCAGGGTGCAGCAGGTTGAGAAGATTCTTCCAAATCCCATGCAAGAGCTCCTGTTGAGTTACTGGAATCATTGTACCTTTCAAATAAAGGGTTTCATCCCTTCCCTTTCCCTAGTGGAAGAGAAACTGGCAAATTCTTTTGACAAAAGATACACATGTTATCTGGTCTCCATGCAGCCCATATCTCCTATTAGGATATTACCCCAGAAGTGTTATAACTACTTTCCTCATGGCCTGTCTTACATTAGCTACATCAGTTTCCCTTTGGGAGATGCCACCACTTTACTACCAGTTATGAATAAAGCATCTGAGTGACTGAGCTAGTTCTATAATGGACATATTTCTGCACTTCATGCTGATTCTGTTTATTCCACTCAGAGGGTACTATCATCTGGCCTTGCTCTGATTTCACCTGGGTCTAGTTTGTCCTCATCAGTAGTCTCTGTGTGTAGACCCTGACATTTGAAACTGTATCTGTTCATCACCTAATACAGTAAACAATCATGGGGTGGCTATGACTCATCTTCCAAACGCAGAAGGAATTGACTCTCAAAAGGTTTTTAAAAAATCAGACAATAGGGGCTAGAACAGTGGCTCCATGGTTACGGCACTTGCCTGGCATGCACAAGTACACGGGTTCAAACCCCAGCACCATGTACACAACTAAGTGTCAGAGCAACAAAGGCCACATGAAAAACTAAATAAAATTGATTCTCTCTGTCTCTCTCTCACTGTCTCACTGTCCCTCTCTCTTTAAAAAAATCAAACAATAATGTTTTTTCTAAAAGAGGACCAAAAAAAACTCTATTTTCACTATTTTTATTTTCTCCTTGAGCTTATTGGTTATCCTGATTCCACGTAGGAATAAGCTACACAGTTTGAGATTGGTTTTAGGTTCTGTCCTAGTCACAATGACTTTGACACACTTTCTATTCCAACATCAGAATGCAAAAGAAGAATATGTCTGAATGAGCATAGACTGTCGTGCCAGAAATAAATTCCTAATATAGACAACTAAAACATGCCACTACAGAATTTAACTATCACAATAGAAACAAGACTTCCCTGCTTCAATACTGTCTTAGTGAATAGCCTGTGTTCTTCCTGTTACGCCCAATCTATCCCAACCTTCAGCTATAAATAAACCCTATGACATCATGACAGTATATTAAGAATCCAGGGATCACCAATCATTTGAGAATTATGATGTCATCTCTTTATGCATATGATTCCAAATTGGCAAGTGACTGAGCATTCTTCTTAAGGTCAAGGATAGATGTATCATAATACTTTTGATACTAGTAGCAATCTCCCACATTTACTTACTTAATCATATGAACCTGGTATTACTATCCTCATTTCACAGATGAGGATGGAAGAATAAATTCTACCCAAGGTTTCGTAGCCAGCGAGGATTAGAGTCCAAGAAATGCTATGCTATCTGACACCACAGTCCTTCCAGTCTATACAGTCCATCCACTGTTTCAATTCTCTCTGAAACAGATCAGTCCTAGTGTATCTTATGTGGGTGCCTCAAAACAAGAATGACCTGGAGGTCTGTCATTGCCTTAGCAGGGGATTAGACCCAGGGGTCCACAGGAGTTGGTAGGACTTTGAGAAAGTCATGTCTTTTCTAAGACTCAGTGATTCCATCTAAGCAAGAGAGAAATAATGGTTCTTTATTCATTAGCTATTAATATTTTCAACAAATAGTCTAAAAATTAAAGTTACTGTCAGGGGGGAAAACAGACTGGAAATGTGAATTAAAATAGGAGCCACAGTCCAGAGCAGTGTTGCTGACACAAAAACAATGTGAAGTCCCCAGTGTAGGATATTTGCAGGATTGTATTCAAGATCAGTTGTTTTGGTTTAGTTTTCTTCATTAGTGAAGTGACTTGAATTTTTCTCAAGTAGCTGTCAATTACAGTCTCAACTGGCCAACATAATGCTAACTACTACTCCCAAAAGCAAAGACCGGATCCTCCAGGGAACTGTAAGTGGTTTGTAAAAAAGAGACTTGTCCTACAGTGTCATGCCAACAATGGACACAACATCTCTAGAAGCAACATAAATTAATGAATAAATTAATTCTAATTAATAAAATAAATTCTAGAATTAGAAGCTCAATATGCATTTTCCTATGCCAGAACTCTTTTTTCTTTCCATGAAGAATTAAACTACCCCAAAGCAAGAATATTGCACAGGAAGACTAATGAGCTATGAAGGAAGAACTGATGTCAGAAAAAAATATTTTATTAAGTGAAACAGAAAGGGGGGTTTGAAAAGAAGGCAAGTAACTTGAAAGCCATTTTGTTCAGTTTAAGAGAATTCTGAAGTTTAATCTTGCTGATAGGCTGGAGTGTATAAAGGAAATGTTGAGTGAAAGAGTAAAGAAAATTATGTGACTAAAAAAAGAAGGGAAAGAAAATGTGGCTTTTAAAGTACTTCTCATTTAAAGGGGAAGTCAGAGTGGAAAGTGGAGGCATTTGTTGGGGGTGAAAATGAAGATGTGTCTCCTTTCCCCTAAACTTTACTGTTGTCTTGGGAGTGAGAAGTGCACTTAAATAAGCAGCCTTTCTCAGTTCTGAATAATTCAATCTGTCCCCAATTTCCAGAAATCATGTGCAAGAGACATTGCCGGGAAGCCATTAACTAATAGATCACACCTGCACCCAACCTAGAGGCCTAATTTATGCAAGGAACTATATTTAGAATTTTAGGGTGATTTTTCTCCTTTTCAGAGAGATATCAAGACTTACCTAGCATAAGACCAAAACCAAAGACACACACACAAAAAAAATCTAGACAAAACCACTCTTCTAAGAAAATGAGATAAATTTGCCAGCCTAAACTCACAGCTCAGCATGCATACAGGGCCAGTTTCTAGTAAACAGTAGGGTAACATCAATGTTGAGTGGAATGTTCAAGGCATAGCTCATGACCTGAGGGCATCCCATCACTAAGGATGGTCTCTTTCAACTTTGCTTTAAATGTTAAGGTCAAAGTCTCAGGCTTTTCTTTAAATATAAATTCTAGAGTGGTCCTCACCAGAGTTTGTTTATGGCTCGGCTGCTTGCATGTTTTAGAGAAGCATTTCATTACAAGCTCAATGGCTAGACGAGGGACAAAATTCACTTCTCTTCTACTCTGTATGTTGAGCTAAGGAGATTAGGTACTAAACCACAGCAATGGGAACCAATGTAGTTGTGACACACAGAGTGACAGTTCTGACAACAGTAAGTGGGACATATGGGGGTGGAGTCCAGACAGGAGATTAAACTGTGAACACTGTGTAAGTAAAAGAGTATTTCATAGCTTATAGAATCAGGGACAATTGTTGCTATGTTGGCTAGCATTGAACCATGTTGCCTAAATCTTGTTTAAGAAAAGCCCAACTCCAAAGTCTGCTTCTGTCCTTGACTTCACACCTAATTTCAGTGTTCTAGTCTCTCTCTCTCTCTCTCTGTCTCTCTCTCAGCTGGCAGGAGCTATTCTACTTGTTTAAAGGTTGGGGGAAAGAGCAGAGGGGCAGAGAGAAGAAAAAACAGATGACCTTTATATTCCTGGAACCAAAATGATGCCAAGAGGGCCCCTGGAGAGTGGAGCAGGGCAGTGGTGTCAGTCAGCCCTCCTTCAACTGCATGAGCCTCCCCTGGCACTGGTCCCTCTGCCTCTCTGCACTTGAGATCCCCATCTGTAAGACAAAAAGGCAACCGCAGATGATTGCCATGGTTCTTTCCAGCTTGAAAGTTTATAGCATCAGCAGTATATTATTAATTTAAAGATGCATTTCATGGATCATATTCAATTCAATTCAATTGCAGGATGACCCATTGTATAAAATGCCAGAGTTCCTACAGGCTTGTTTCCTCACTTTTTCCAAACCCCCACTTCTGGTTTTTTTCCATTACTTTCCCAGTGCAGTATTTTTCCTCTCTTCCATGTTTTTCTTCATTTTCTAGCAACAGCAGGGAAGGGGCTGCTTCAATAAGACAAGAAGCTGAGGTCATCTGTTTATCCACAGGACAAGGAGGAGCCAGGAGAAGGCTCAGCCAGTCAGCTTCTTCCCACACTGTTCTCCTGGTGACCCTCACCCCTGCTCCAGCAATGAGACAAAGATGAACTCAGTCTTCCTTCTGACTTATTGTTTACTTCTTCCCCTGCCAAGCTGCAGGCTCCCAGGTCTTCTGGACAACTCTTCCTCCTCACCAACTGCAGACCCAGCAAGGTGACTATTGTCACTCCCTTTTCCTAGGGAAAATATTAAAGAGGGAGATGATCTTCAGAAATCTTAGCTTGAAAATAGCCACAGAGCCCACTGTATATTCACACACACCTCCAAGCCTCAGCAGTGGCTCTACTTACCCATGGCCTGCTCAAGTCCTGCAGGGTGGCAGAGCCACTTCAAACTCACACCCACAGAAAGGATCAGACCCTGAGAAGTCATTACCTTCCATTTCCCTGGGTTACTATTGCATTTGAGAACCATCATGCCTTGTCTTGCTCATCTCCACTGGAGCTAAGTTCTGGCAGGATCTCCCTTCCCTTTTTACCCTACTGCACCCCTAGCCCCAGCTCAGGGCTTCCTCCCTACTGTACGGACATCTCACCTCCCTCCAATGACAACCTGCTTCTCTCATAAGGCAACTGAAGTTGCCCTTGAAATACTAAGTGGAGAACATAGAATGTATTTCTCCTGATCCTCACAACTTATGAAGGCTCCTCCTGATGAATCAGGATTCTGCAATAAGAATAGATTGATAAAACAACAACAACAAAACCCAAAAAAACCTTAAAAATAAATATTCCACCTAATTCCCAGGATTGGCTTGTGGGGACCATGGATATACAGATAATTCAAAGCTGCTAAGGTGAAGAGAGACTTAATTGCCAAACAAGTGTTATGGAAAGTACAAGTTATATTACAATTAGAGGTAGCACTCATTCAACCCTGATCACCAAGACTAATAACAATAGCATCTCTGTTTTGATATGGTACAGACTAGACATTTCTTTAACATGATATAGATAATAATCTTATAAAGCAGGTATTATTATCCTCATTTTCTAGATCAGAAAACTATGGCTCAGAAAAACTATAAACTCATAAACAGATGGGGAAAGGACACAGATTTGTCTGATTCCAAAGACTGAATAGGCTCAAACTTAAAGCTTCATAAAGTAGGACCCAAGCCACTGAACTGACGGGAGACTGCCTGGGTCCTGGGACCATGGCCTCTAACTAGTAGTGTGACCCTGGGCGTGTTTTGGCGGTTTCTGTTTCTTTGTCTATGAAATGACAAGGTGTCAGATCTGACTCTGGGAGCATCTGCTGAGTTTTGGTTTCCTGTCTCTGAAAGGAGAGTGTCAGATCCAATATTCCCCTCCCAGCTGCAGCACCTGGGAGTTCACCATGTATCCCTGTGCCTCCTCCACGGGGGCCTGTGTCTAAATCAGCAACCACAGATTTCC
>PVKS010015563.1:0-45745 GCA_004027875.1 Aplodontia rufa | reverse complement strand
CTATTTCAGTCTCCTCTGCCTCCCCCCTTTCTCTTGCCTTCTCCCTCCTCTACTCTAATGGCATTTATTTATTTATTTATTTTAATTGGTGCTTTATGGATACACATAAAGGTAGAATTCACTGTGAAATATTTATGCATACACATACTATAATTTTGCCAGATTCACTCGGCATTTCCTCCCCATTTCCCATTCCTCCACCCTCTCCCTCAATCTTCTTCTAGTCCACTAATCATTCCTCCATTTTTATGATATCTGATCCCCACTTTATTTCCTTTTCTTTGCTCTAATTTCCACATTTGTGAGAAAACATTAAACCCTTGATTTTCTAAGTCTAGATTCTTATTTTATTTATCACGATCTTCTCCAATCCACACATTTATCAGAAAATGCCATAATTTTATTCTGCTTTATGGCAGAGTAAAACTCCACTGGGTATATGTACCACATTTTCTTAATCATACCTCTATTGAGAAGCGCCTGGGCTGGTTCCACAACTTAACTCTTCATAACTGCACTGTTATGAAATTTAATGTGCCTGTATTACTACAATATGTTAATTTTAGTTGGCTTTTTTTTGCTCTGTTTTGTTTTATTTTTTATAAATACCAAGGAATAGGATAACTGGGTCATATGGTGGTTCCATTCCTAGTCTTTTGAGGAACCACCATACTGCTTTCCAGAGTGGTTGGTGGTACTAAGTCTCAGTTCCTCCAACAATGTATGAGTTTACCTTTTTCTCCACATCCTGGAAAGGCAGAATTCTTTAGTCTTATTCACTCATGCTTCCTTGACTAGTAAAATGCCTAATGCTTTGTGGGCACTGCTTAAGAAATGTTTTGTTAGATTAAACCTGAAATTTGTGGATCTGTGGAAAGGAAGGCATATTTCCGTATGTTCAAACATAGGTGTTCATGGTTTAAATCCCATCGATGAAATCTAGTGAAATTAAAATCTAATTAATTAAATTAAAATATGTTTAATTTAATTTGTTCAGAGTCCTTCTTTCAGAGAGCATTTTCTCTCTGATTAAACCAGTTTTGGGAATGAACTACAGAAAAGTTTTCACCTTGACCACAGGTTCAGGCTCAAAACCCCAGGGAGGCAAATGATTTTCTCTCACACAGGATTTAAGATCTAGAGAAGAAACAGAGAGGACTGGAAACCATCCAATGTTAATTACCTAAAGAGATAATTAACAAGATTCCACAGCTGAGATTTTTATTTTTATTATTTATTAATTTTTTTTAGTTAATCGGTTTCTTTCAGTCAGTTATGAATTTTTTAAGCACATGAACTCTCCAGAAATCTTCCAAAAAGTATAAATATTTGCTTACTAAATCTATCAAGTTTAGTGCCAAAATTTTATAAAGGTCTGAGATTTTACACCCTGTCTCTGCCAGGGTGGAAACCTTACTGCAGTGGATGGGTTACTACCACTTACAAAATCACCTCCTATCACTCAGACATCTAAAGGTTATTTTTTTCCTTGTCTATAAAGCCAATTAGTAAGGACAGATGGCAGCACTTTCCAACTAGCTTACTTTAGCCTTTAAATACAACCTAAGACATTTATAGAGATGTTTTGGGAAGGAGAGGGAGGGATAAGGGTGGGCAATTGGGGGGGTCTTGGGGGTAAATCTAATTTTCAGAATTTATATATATATATATTATTTCATTAGAAGCTTGTTTGATTGTTCAACAAATAAATTTCTGAATTAAAATAAAGACTTTCTGAGCTATGCTTGGTGGTGCACATGTGTAATCCCAGCTATTCAGCAGACTGAGGCAGGAGGATTGCAAACTCTAGGTCAACCTGGACAACTTAGTGAAACCCTCTCTCAAAATAGAAAAGAAAAAGGGCTGAGGATGCAGCTTAATGGTAGAGCATCCCCACTTCTTGAGTGGAGTTGCCTAATTCAGACTGGATTTTGATCTTTCCTTCGTTGCAGTACCCTTAAATAAAGCCTCTCTTGTCTGTTTAATACTGACTAACATAATTTTCGCTTCAACACAGGCAACCAAAAAATTTTGTAGGGAACATAAGCACACCCATCTCTGTAAAGACAATCTCTCTTTTTTCTAACGTTAATTAGCACAGAAACATTATGAAGAAGGTATTCTGGAACAAAGTGCCTATGTCCCTAAGATGAGCAGAAAAGTGAAAGACCTGTGGAGGACTATTTCCCAACAGTTTGTTCTGTACCTTTCAATCAAGGAAAACTATCATCTTTTCCGAAATGTGTTTCTTTATTATATTATGAAAGTAAGGAACTCCCTTTTATTGCCTTTGGAGAAGCAGCTTTGTCCAGATAGAAATCTCCACAAAGAATATTTTGCCCTTGAAGATAAGAAATTTCAAGGTTTTCCCCAAAGCAAGTATACTTGAGGGAATAATTTTGAATTCAAAGTCACTGCTTCCTGAAAAGCAGCAAATGAATGAAATAATTTATATACTCAGATTATCAAGAAAATAGGCTTTCCAATCAGACAGCAGGGATCCTGTTCTAACTCTGACTGTTTTCTGTTACAGGTTTGTTGGTGGTGGGTTTTATTTATTTATTCATTTATTTATTTATTTTGGTAGAAAAGATTGACCCACGGGTGTTCTAATACTGACCTACAACACCAGTATTTATTTTTTAAATTATGAGACAGGGTCTCACTAAACTGCCTAGGCTGGCCTTGAACTTGTGATCTCCTCCCCCAGCTGTTAGGATGACAGCCATGCATCACCATGCCCAGGTTCAGGGGGTTTTGTTATTTGTTTGTTTTTATGTTTTTAAATTAGTGTCATGTTACAAAATGTATAGGCAGTTTTTCAATTATAAAAGTAGTTATTAAAATATAATAGATATACTTATTAAGATAAAAAAAGCAGTAAAAATCATAATTTATATAGTCTGACTACGTAAACCACAAGTAAATACCATAAAGAAGGTGTCAAAATAATAGTGTTTCAAGTACATCTCAGAATTCGGTTTGTGTTGTCAAAACAACGAACTATGGTGTAGCTAAGATTCCTTTTTCTACCAGCAAAAATTATTGCATTCAAATTTTATTCCTGAGACCAGTGGAGGGCTTGCCTAGTATGTATGAGGCCCTATTTTGTGGTGCTGGTTCAATCCCCAGCACCACAAAACTATAAAAATAAAAAATTTGACTTCCAAGTGGGACTAATATAGAGTTGCCATGTAAGATATAGGATGCCACTTAGTTTAGGATTCAGGGAAACATACATAATAATTTCAGTATAAATACGCTCCAAAGATTGTATAGGAAACATGTATAGTACAATAATTGCAATAAAAAGTAATTGGGCACACTATTCATTTTTGTTAAATCTTATAATACCAAACCAGTGGCTTTCTACCCCAGAAGGAGCAGGTAGAAAATCCCATGGGTGACTGTTTGCTATCTGAAGTTAGACAACAATCAAGTAGCCTATGCATTCTACCACTGACAAAGTTGCTGTCATTAATTTCCATTTGGGTGTCACTGTATAAACTTAAATTAGGGAATCAGTTAAGCACTCTACAACTATGACTCTAATACTAAATTCTGATGTACTGTGTATTCTGTATCTACTTATTATGATACACAAATTAAGTCATAAGTCATTTAGTTATTTATTTGCTTATTTATTTATTTGGTTCTGTATTCGAATTACTGGAAATTGAACACAAGGGCACTCTACCACTGAGCTGTATCCACAGCCATTCTTATTTTTTGTATTTTGAGACAGGGTCTCACTAAGTTGCTGAAGCTGGCCTCAAACTTGTGATCCCCCTGCTCTACCCTCCCAAGTTACTAGAATTTCAAGTATGACCAACCCATCTGACTATAAGTCATTTCTGGGAACTTAACGCATAATTTTAGTTCATTAATAATTACTATTTTCATCACAAATATAAATACCCCACCAAATAAATTATCTCTTCAAACTCTGTTTCAGCCAGTGTCAGTTTCCTTGTGCTAAGTATAAGGCTTTAAATTAGTGTAAGGTGTCAAAATTCTTTTGTGTGTGGTCTAATAGATTTTAAGTGTGGATTACCCTTTTATATCTTTCTTTAAGGCTACCTCAAACTTGCAATTACAGGATCCTTTTCAGAACCTAAAAAGCCCTTGTAAAACTTTTGCCTTTTGTTAGCCATCATTTGGGGCATTCAGCTTTCCTTTCCTGATTTGAACATACACACACACACACACACACACACACACACACACACTCACACATACACACTCCACTTACTCAGGCTTAAATATTAAGTATGTGGGTGTGCATAGCTATACAGTATATGAGAACTTGGATTAGCTTTCATGTAAATAGTCCGTAAGAAGGTTTTCATGACTCTATATTTTCTTCTAATGAGTCTTCCATATTCCTTGGGAAAGTTTATGACTAAATTACTCCAAAAAGGAAAAGAATATAAAAATCATGCTGACAACTTCTCCACAAGTATTCATATCCTTTTTTTCTTCCCTTTTATACACATCCCTTTACGTAATTTATGACATGAGCTATAGTGTGGTGAATGCTTTCATTTCCTGCAACAACACTAACCTGAAACAATGAATAATGAATACTTTAAAAAATATTTTTATACATTCTGTATATGCCTTTTCTTAATTGTGGTAAAAAACACATAATATGAGATCTACCCTCAACATATTTATGATGAGTACAGTATTACTAAATATAAACACAATGTTATAGCAGATTTCTACAACTTTTTCATCTTGCATAAACAAAATCTGTACCCTTCCTACAGCTTCTGCCAAATGACCATTCTAGTCTCTACTTTTTGGAATTTGACTACTTTGGTTCCACAAGTACATGCAATTGTGCAGACTAGTCTTTAGTTCACTAGTTTATTTTACTTTGGACAAAATCCTCGAGATTGATCCATGTTGCTGCACGTGATAGGATTTCCCTCTTTTAAGGTTGAATAGTACTTCCTTGCATATAAATTCCATGTTTTCTTTATCGATTCACCATTGATGGACATTGATTCCTACCACACCTTGGCAATTGTAAATACTGTTGTAGTAATAATTAATGCACTGATATCTACAACCCAGCCTATGAGTCTAATATTCCCTTTAGAAAAATTTTCTATGAATATAGTTAAGATGTTAGGAATTTAAGTAACACATGGTACCTTGGCATAGGTACCATAGGACGGTATAAATCAGATTTCTGATGTTCTTCCCTACCTGGTATTCCATTCTCTTTTTATGTTGTTTGGGCTTTATAGTATACCTTATACCAAAAATTTCTTACTCTGTCTTCTTTTTCAAATGAAGTTTAAATTTTTCAAGTTACACACACGCAACTGTACACAACAGTCACTTGAAATCTAGAGGAATTGCTGCCTTTGTAATATTAAAGTCAATCATCCAAAATCATAAATAACTTCTTTCGAATCAAGATATTCTTGCCTGACAATAAACATTTAATAGTGGTTGTGAACACTTTGATATATTAAACTTTAGATAATTTAATGTGTATGTGTATTGCTGTTTTTTAGTGATACTGAGATTTAATTTTACTTTCTAGTTGATATTATTATGTGAAAAAATGCATATCATTTCTGTGGTTGACCTAGTTTCCAGCAAATTTGCCAAGTTATCTTAGTCTAATCATTTATCTATTGATTGTGTTTAGTTAGTTTCAAATGATCAAGCTGTCCAAAAATAATGAATACTTTTTTTCTTCAGATCTTTACTTCTCATTTTAAACATTTGACAGAATTTCCAATAACTTAGTACAATTAATAAAGTAATAATCATTCTTTTCTAATTATTAATATTGACTGACAGGAACCGAATAAATCTACAGTATGACAGTTCCTATAATTTTTTTGTTGATAACATTTATGAGTTCTAGGAAAATCTCATTCTATTTTGCATTTGGTTTCAGTTTTTGCTTTGAGCCAAATTGTCATGCGATGTGCACCAGAAAGTGTCTGTAGTGGGAGGGACACAGTCTCATTCATTCTTTCCATTGCCTGGGCTAAGATGTGGATGTGATGGCCAAATCATAATTGCTTTTTTTTCTTTCTTTCTTAACCAGGGATTGAACCTGGGACACTCAACCACTGAGCCACATCCCCAGCCCTTTTATTTTTTTTTTGTTTTGAGACAAGATCTCTCTAAGTTGCTTAGACCTCACTAACTTGCTGAGGCTGGCTTTGAACTTGCGATCCTCCTGACTCAGAGTCTGGAGACACGCCCAACTTCTTAAACAAGAGAAGGAAGTCACATTGAAAGTCCACCAAAAGATAAAATATTAAGAACCTGAGCTAAAATTGAGTGATGCTGTTCAAACCCTCATGGATTTCCTCCCTCTAGATGGACTTTTTCATGAAAGAGAAATAAATACAATTTTTTTGTTGTTGTTGAAGTCAGTATATGTAAATTTTCTCCTATGGTCAGAGGTTCTCTCAAGACAAATGTGCCTGGGTCCCTGTGCATGCCAGGCAAGTGCTCCACCACTGAATCACCTTTCCAACCCTCAGATCCATTTATATTGTAAATCAGTTTTCATCTGTACCTACCCAAATATTTAATAAGAGCAATCACTGATTAAATAGATGGGAAGAGTTTACACAGAAGAAAAGAATCTTTGATACAATTTGAGATTCAGAATTTAGTCTTTTGAGTTGATAGCAATGCATTGAGTTCATTCACTTTAAGTATGAAATTTGAATTTTGACAAAAGTATACTGTCCCATAAACGACACCACATTCAATATATACAGCACATCTGTCATTGATTTCAGCTGTACCAGGCTCAGCAAATGGAGTCATTCAGTCCAAACCTAAGGCATTCACAGAGATGTATGGGGGGGGGGGAAGTAAAGGAGGGTAATTGGGGGAGGGGTTCTTGAGGGTAAATCTAATTTTCAGAATTTATATATATTATGTTGTTTCATTAGAAGCATGTTTGATTGTTCAACAAATTTCTTAATAAAATTTTAAAAAATTCAGTCTGACTTTCCAAGGAATCAGGTGAGACATAAAAGACAAATCCCCAGACAAGTCAGTTTTAAGCCAGTATATTAAGGAAGCCTCCTTTGCTGTAACCTTTACAAGAAAAATAACTGAAATAATCTAACTGCTTTTGAGTATCTGTTTCTGCTTTCCTCAGGCCTTTTTCTGCCTATAAAGCTAACTTCCTTTGCAAGTTAGTTGAAGACTCCTTCTATTTTATACAATGAGATGTCAAATTCTAAGATCACAAGTAAAAGTCAATTAAGATCTTTTAGACTAAATTTGTTGTAACTTTGTCTTTTGACAATTCCATCACCCCAAAATTTCCTCCCCACCTATGATCCCAGGAACTTGTTAATCTGATGTCACTATAATTTTGCCCTTTCAGAACTTTATGTAAATGGAAGTATAGAGTGTACAGTTTCTTGTGTCTGACTTCTTTCACTTAGAATAATACTTTTGTGATTAATCCATTTTGTTGAAAATATTAGAAGCGGGGTGATTTTTCCTTTTTATGATTAAGTATTCTTTGCTACAGATGTGCTATAGCTTATTTATGAATTTACCAGTTGGAGGACATTTGGATTACCTCCAGTTTGTGAATAAAGTTGAAAGACTGTTCACATACATTTCTTTGTATGGACAACTGTTTTCATTTCTCTTAAGTAAGTAACAAGAAATGAGATTACTGGGTCCATGTTAAATTTATGTTTAATTTTATAAAATATTAACAAACTCTTTTCAAAACTGTTTTCAAAAATAACTATATCATTGCTACTGATAACATATAAGAGTTGCAATGTATTAAATGTTTGTGTCCTCCTGAAGTGTTGAAATCCTCATTCTCAATGCTATGGTCTTAGGGGTTAGGGTCTTGAGCAGAAATTTAGGTCATGAGAACGGAGCCTTTATGAATGTAACTGTCTTTTAAAAAGAGATTCCCAAACTCCATAGGTCCCCTTCCTTCTCTTTCTCTCTCTCTTCCATGGAGGATACAACCAGAAGATGGTAGTCTACAACCACAAAGAGTATCCTCCCTAGAACCCAACCATTCTGGCACCCTGGATTGCAATCCCAGCCCACAACTGTGATTAAATAAATCTCTGTTATTCATAAGCACCTGCTCTATGGTTCCTTGTTATAGCAGCCTGAGCTCAGATAGAACTTCAGTGTTCTAATTCTAACCATTCTGGTGGGAGTGTTTAGATTGACTTTTACCTAATGACTAATGTTGATGAGTATTTCCTCATGCAATATAGCCATTTACAAAACTTCTTTGGAAAAAAAACCCGTTCAAATCTTTTATCATACTTTTTTTTTATTGAATTATCTTGTTATTGATTCATAAAAGTTCTTTTACATACCCTGGCTATGAACCCTGTATAAGATATATGTTTTGCGTAAGTATTATCCCCATCTGTATTTCATATTTTCTACTTCTCAATAATATTGCCCTTTTGAGAATGAATATTGTTAATGTTGATGAATTCCAACTGAAGACATTTTAATCATTCGTATTTTTTGTGTCCTATCTAAAAAACTTTTCCAAACTCAAAATCATTTGAACCATTTTCCTGTACAATGTTTTTCTTTTGATTTAATTGATTTTCTCTAATTCTTACATTTTTAGTTCATTTATTTCCATTATTGTCATTATTATTTTCCTCCTCACATTTATTTTGCATTCAACACATTCTCTTGGATCTGGAGATATAATCAGTGGTATAGTGCTCACCTGAAACATATAAGGCTCTGGATTCAATCCTTAGCACTGCAAAAATAATACTTCTAATAATATGCTCTTATTTTTATAATTTCTTAAAATGACAGCTTATCTTATTGAATCTTATCTCTTCTTTGCTAATTAACGTATTTTAAAGCCTTAATTTTTTTCTTCTTTGTGCTGTGCTAGCTTTATCCTACAAATTTGATATGTTGTATTTTCAACATTTTTCATTCCAAAATATTTTTCAACTTTTACTTTGCATTTCTTTAACCCATGCATTATTTGTTTTTTTTTCAAATACATGTGAGTTTTCCAGAAATTTTCTATCATTTTTGTGATTGTTTGTATTCTGGACTTAAATCATTCTTCATATGATTTCAATCTTTTTAAACAAATTAAGAGTTGTTTAATGATCCAGGATAATGTATTTCATGGTGAATGTTCCCTGTGCTGTTGAAAAGAGTATGTTTTCCTCAATCATTTTATGAAACATTAATATCAACTAGGTCAAGGTCAGTGATAAGGTAGTTCAAGTCTTCAGACCTCAAAGTTATCTTTTCATTTCCTCTCTATAATGTCTTTACATCTTCTTAGAAGAAAAACCTTCATACCCAGTTACAGTAGTAACTAAATTATCTGAGTGTAATTCAATATCTAGACACTAAAATCATTGTATGTCTATAGTACCACACAAATACCACCTGCTCATAGATCCTATAAGTCAACTGTCAGAATATTGAAAGCTTTTCTAGTTTTGTCTTTTTGTAAAATAAATATAATGTAATAGATGGCCTTATTTTTTGTTATTTATATATGCATGCCTGTACACACACATTAATATATAGAACATTTTCTTAACTTGGCTAGGTGGCTTATTTTATAAATAAATAATTGAAGAACTGCGGGTAGACAATATTTTCTAAAACAAGACCAGAGTAAACACAAAGAAACAATTTTCTTTTATTTTAGATGATCGCCTTTTAAATGAAAAAGGTAAAAATCTCTTACCCCTAATTCCAAGTTTAGCAACCTTCAATGATGTTTATGAAGTACAGTAAATTTTCTAACCATGTTCGCATTTACGATGTAAATCATTTAAGATGTAAGCATTCCAGGCAAAAATGAATCGACAGAGAAACTGAGTGAAAGCTGTCCTTTTTCAGCATTAAGATGACAGGTAACTTTCCACAAGTGAAAAATCTTTTGGAAGAAAGCTCCATGAAGTTAATTAATCCAGACATTCAGAGCCCGATCTCTGGGTAAAAGGGCTCAAACTGGGTGGAAACCATTTTAAAGATGTGAAATTAGCCTCCATTCTTGAAAAAAAAAAAAAAGCTTAACATGCTTCATATCATTGACAAACATAAACAATTACATGTAGTTAAGTTAATTGCAGTGACCAGTTCTATTTTTTTAATAATTTTCAATTTGAGACTGGTCTTGCTGAACCGCCCAAGATGGCTTCGAACTTGTGATCCTGCCTCCGCTTTCCAGTAGCTGGAATTACAGGCGTGTTCCACCATTCCCAACTTGGTAACCAACTTCTTTCTGATGCTTCATATTAATTTCTATAGAAAAACTTGAAACGTGTTAGTCCTTTTCTCAATTTTTCCCTGACACACTAATTCGTAACAGTCCATTTATTAAACATTATTGCTTTCTGGTTAAGCTATTTCTACTTTCCTTGAGAACAGGGACTATGACCTTTATCACAGGCAAGACTTAAATTGAAGTAAGTAGAAGATTACTTTTAACGCATCACCAACGTCCTATTTCCCTCTTTATTTCCGTAATGAAAGCAAAATCCCGAGTCATCTTTAACCTTCAGTTGTTTCTGTTGATACTTTCAAAACTGTCATCTTGGGACTCCTTAAGATAAATTTTTCTGCAGTAGTGCTGATTTCATAAAGATGGTTCTGGTGCAGAGTTTTCTGTGGGCCAACTACAGACTCAGAGCTGTCCCTTAATTCCACCACCGTAACTGCTGGAAATGTGTGGCAATTTTCAATATGATTTCAGTCAAATTTCAGGAATGAGGGAACATAAAGTCCATAACAAGGAATTGTTCTTGACCTTAATGAAATGTGGTATCTTTGCAATGATTTATCATTGAGTGTTTAGCATCTTAGATAGTGTTACCAGATTTTAGCATCGCTCTGTTTCCATACTTTCCCAATTTGTACCACAATTACTGTAAATCTATCTGTATTGACATCCTTAAACCTATCCTCTATTTTGCAGACTCAGTAACAATATTCTAACCACCCTAGTCAAAACCTTTCCATGTGTCAAAAAATACAATAAAATATCGCTAAAAGAAGAAATGAGTGAACTGTGTCAACAGGGTATTTGTGTATAGCTCATGGAAGGAAAAAAAATCCCCTGAAAAGGGCATGATTAAAATCAGAGCTAGAGCTCTTTCAGATCTCTGTCCCACACAGATTTACGCTTTCATGTTAGTTGCTGAGGAGTGAAAAGATGTTATTTCAATTTTAGACACATTTGCATCTCTCTTTGCTTCACTAAATTTTTTTCTTTTCATCTAATGTCTACACACCTGGCATCTCAAATCATTCTTTTACCTACTCTACATGTAAAAAAAAAAAAAAAAGACATTACTTGGCCATGATGTTTTAAAGAATCTCTGAGATGAAATTATAATCACTCTTACCTTATGTTGCTTTCCAACAACATTATCACTATTTCAATTCCATCCTGAAACCTGTACTTTATAAAATGTTTTTCATCAACTTGCTAACATGTTAGTGTATTTTAACACATTCTTTTTTTTTTCAAATTTATTAGAAGTATATAGCGATACAGGATACAGATGAGGGGGAAACATTATCAAAACAGTAGCAATCAATGTATATAACCTTTGTTATCCAGGGGTAATGCCAAAGCATAGATAAACCACCATGGGTTTCACCTGTTGCAATTTCCCCCAGAAGAACTCATGCGTTAAATGGGTAGCTCGTGGAGGAATGACATGGGCTTCTGCGATGGTTCCCCCATCTTCCCAATCACCAGACTCCTATGAGTTCTTCATATACCATTCCCCCTCCCCATCCCATTCCCTACACCTCCAAGTATCCTAGGGAGCTTTCCCCCTGTTGCACTGAAAGTCATTCAATTTGAGGTTTTATTTTAACACATTCTTGACATAAATTTTTCTAAATATTTTATAAACATAGAGCTTTGTTTCTTATGGGATCATATCAAAATAATGTAGCATGAAATGCAAAGTTCTATTTGTCCTCCTTTTATTTCTAGTCTTGTAATTTAGCCTTCTCATTTTATTTTGGGGGGAGCTGGGGATTGAGCCCAGGGCCTCACACATGGTAGGTAAATACCCTATCACTGAGTGACATCTCCAGCCCCTTTTACTCATTTTTTATGTCTGTGCTTCTCAACCTCTTTGCAGCGAAGTCCAGGGGTTTTTCTTCCAAAATCTGTGATAATCTTGGTAAAATACAATGAAAAATAATTCATTTATTTTTCTTGTTTTACTATTCAATTAACAAACCTAAAATTATATTGATGAATTTCTATAAGAGTTTCTAAACATTTACTTTTAGTTTCTATACTTGTCATAAATAACTTGTCATAAATAACTATTGCTTCCTAGTCTGGCCTTGTTTCTTGGATCCCATTTAGAATAGCATTGCTTTAGAATAGCTTTAGGTTTTCTAAATCCTTAGAATACCAACATTCAAAATTGGAAGATTTTCTAACATTTTATCTTTAATTAATTAATTTATTTATTTCTTCAGTATTAGTGGTACTAGGGATCAAACCTGGGGTGCTTTACCACTGAGCTACATACCTGGCCCACTCTATTTTTTGTTTTGAGAAAGGTTCTTGCTAAATTACCCAGACTGGCACCAAACTTTTGATCCTCCTGCCTCAGCCTCCTAGGTTACTGGGATTATAGATGCGCACCACCACAACTGACTTCAATGCCTTTAATTCCTTCATTTGGAGTCCTGTCAGGAATGAGCTTGGTTCATCAATCACCGGTCAATTCTAGCTTAAGTGAACTCTCTGAACTCTCTGAAGTTATAATCCAGCAGGAAGAATTGGGTTTCCTGCCACACTTACTTGTAACTATCAATAATAGCATTATATTCTGTTTTTTTTTAATATGACTAACTCCACCACTGCAGAATAGTTATCAGACTCTTTTTGTTTTCAAATAATCATCTTCTGCATGAACGCATCCCAATTCTACACCTAAAACCAAGGACCTGCTTTACCTCTTATTTTGGTTTAGATACTAAGTATCCCCAAAAAGCTCACGAGTGACACAATCCAAGAAGGCTTAGAGGTGAAATGATTGGGATATGGGAGCCTTAACCCAATCAGTGAATTAATCCCATGAACCTAATTTTACTTTTGTTTCTTCCACTTCCAAATCTGTTCCTTCCACTGTCTTATCTCAGTTTATTGCAATTCCAAATAGATCCTAATGCCCAGAGCAAAAATTAAAGAGTCATTCCAAAAGTCTTCTTCTTTTTATCTAACACAATAAATGGATCTAACTATGGATTCTATGAACTGCTTTGTCTCTGCTCTGCTTTGTTTTGAGATGGAGTCTGCTCTATTTCCCATACTGTCCTCAAATTCTAGGCACAAGTGATCCTTCTAGTTGGGACTCCCAAGTGTATATGATTACAGGTGAGCTCTATCAAACCTGACTGACTCTTGTTTTCAAAACACACACAGCTCAATCTCTTTGATCTCCTCCACCTCTAGCTATAGGGTTTATTATTATCATTACCTTCTTAAATTATTACAGCAACCTTGAAATTGATCTCCGTTTCCACCCTTATTCTTATTCTCAAGTTTACACTCAACAAATAAAAGAGAAAAAAAAAGTTTACACTCTACAAAGCAGTCAGAACGATCCTTTAAAAAATAAGGCAAATCACGTCTCGTCTCAGATCAAAAGTCTCCCAGTTAAACAAAAGGGATACAGATAAATAGCCTTATGCTACAACTTGAATGCCTACAAAAAGAGGAACAATCCAATCTCAAAGCTAATAGAAGATAGGAAATAACTAAAATCAGAGTTCAAATCAATGAAACTGAGAATAAAAAAAGAAGAATACAAATCATTAACAAAACAAAGAGTTGGTTCTTTGAAAAAATAAACAAGATCAACAGACCCCTTGCCAAATTCACCAAAAGGAAGAAGGAACTGAAATAAATCAACAAAATCAAAGATGAAAATGGGGATATCACCACAGACTCAACCAAAATCCAGAAGATTATCAGAATCTATTTTGAAAATTTATACTTTGCCAAGTTTGATAAGTACATAGACAGGTACTTGGACATACAACATCCCCTCATTAACACAGGAGGACATTGAAAACCTCAACCAACCTATCACAGAAAGCAAAATTGAAACTGCAATCAAAGCTCTTCTGAAAAAGAAAAGCCCAAGACCAGATATATATATGGCAGAATTCTGCCAAACTTTCATAAGTGAGTTAACACCGATCCTCTACAAGCTATTCCATGAAATCGATAGGGTGGGAGCACTCTCAAACACTTTTTATGAAGCAAATTTACACTGATACCAAAATCCAACAAAGACACAGCAAGAAAAGAAAACTACAGACCAATTTACCTGATGAATATAGAAGCAAAAATCCTTTAATAAAATTCTAGCTAATCGGATCCAAAAGTACATTAAAAAGATAATACATCATGATCAAGTGGGCTTCATTCCAGAGAAACAAGGCTGGTTCAACATACACAAATCAATAAATATAATTCACCACATAAACAGAATTAAAAACAAAAGTCATATAATCATCTCAATTAACGCAGAGAAGGCCTTTGATAAAATTCAACACCAATTTATGCTCAAAACTCTGGAGAAGATAGGGATCAAGGGAAGATACTTTAACTATGTTAGATCCATTTATGACAGACCCATAGCCAACATTATCCTCAATGGATAAAGTCTGAAAGCATTTCCACCGAATTCAGGAACAAGACAAGATTGTCCACTTTTTCCACTCTTGTTCAATACAGTCCTTGAAACCCTTGCCAGAGCTATCAGGCAAGACAAGGAAATCAAAGGAATTCATATAGGAAACGAGGAAGTTAAGTTGTCTCTATTTGCTGATAGCATGATTCTATACCTAGAAGACCTAATAAGCTCAACCAGAAAACTTCTAGAGTTTATAGGCAATTTCAGCAAAGTGGCTAGCTATAAGATGAACACCAGTAAATCACTAGCTTTCCTTTACTGCGGCATCAAATCCACAGAAGAAGAAATCAGGAAATCTCTCCCATTCACCATCTCCTCCAAAAAAATGAAATGCTTGGGCATCAACCTTACAAAGGATATTAAGGACCTCTACAATGAAAACTATCAAACACTAAAAAAAGAAATTGAGGAAGACCTGAGTAGATGGAAAAAACATTCCACGCTCATGGTTAGGCAGAATTAATATAATAAAAATGGCTATTCTACCCAAAGCCTTATACAGATTTAATGAAATCCCCAACAAGATACCAATGTCATTCTTCACAGATATAGGACAAGCAATTCTCAAGTTCTTATTGAATAACAGAAGACCCATATTAGCCAAAACATTACTGTGCAGGAAGGAAGAAGTAGGGGGTATCTCAATCCCTGAACTGAAATTATACTACAGGGGCATAGTAGTAAAAAAACAGCATGGTATTAGTATCAAAACAGAACTAAAGACCAATGGAATAGAATAGAAGATTCTGAGATGAACCCCCCACATCTTCAACTATTTGGTATTTGATAAAGGGGGCAAAACATAGTGTGGAAGAAAGCCTGTTCAACAAATGGTGTTGGACAAATTGGACAGCCATGTATAGACAACAGAAGTTAGATCCTTACCTTTTGCCCTGCATAAAAATTAAATCAAAATAGTTCAAATATCTGGATATTAAGCCAGCAATTTTAAATTTACTTGAAAAAGTAGTAGGATCAACACTACAGGACATAGGGGTCAGTGTTGCCTTCCTTAACAAAACTCCCATGGCGCAAGCAGTAAAGTCAAGAATAAATGAATTGAATTCAATTAAACTGAAAAGCTTTTGCACAGCTAAAAATTTAGTCAAGAGTCTCAAGAGAGAACCTACAGAATGGGAGAAAATCTTTGCCTGCTACACCTCGGACAGAGGGTTAATGTTGGGAACATGAGGCTCAGCTGGCTTGTAAGAGAATTGGTGGTAAACAACTCTAAGGGGTCCAGCTGGCTTGTAATTAGCAAATTGCCTGACCGCATGACTAAGCTATTCGGCCACTCATTTGTTACAATTGGAGAAAGGTGTTTGCATTGTATCCTATTGGCTGTTGTAATGGATAAATAGAGTAGCAGCTAGTCAGGTAGGGGAAGCGGCCAAAGGAAAAGCAGCCAGAGAAGAAGCAGCCAAAGAAGAAGCAGTAGCCAGAGAAAAGCAAGCTAGCAAGCAGCTATGTCCTGAAGGGAGAAAGCAGAGAAGACGCATAGAACCAGAGAGATCAGCAGAGATGTCAGAGAGATCAGCAGCGGTAGAAGATGCAGGTCCCGTGTTCCAGCCGCCGGCGTTTGCCCCCTTGTTCCCGGCTCCCCAACCCTTCCTAACTCAGCCCCTCGGAGGATGGCCCAGGCTTGCTGGGTCATTCTGCCCATTCCTCGCTCTGGAGTGCAGCAGGGAGCAACTCCTCGCCCCATCTGCTTCCTAACTTGGCCCCTCGGAGAACGACTCGCCAGGTAGTTCTGCCCCCCTCGCACAGGAACGCTGCGAGGAGCAACTCCTCTTCCCCGGTCCCCAGCCCTGTCCTGCCGGCGCCCAGTTCCCAGTGTCCTGCTGGCCCCCGGGGAACGGCTAAGGTCCGCTGAGGCCGTTCCCCCCACTCCCCGCTCCAGAACCCAGCGGGGAGCATCAGGTTAATATCTAGAATATACAAAGAACTCAAAAAACTAAACATGAAAATCACAAATAATCCAATCAATAAATGGGCTATGGATCTAAAAAGAAACTTCTCACCAGCGGAAGTCCAGGAAGTCCATAAATATATGAGAAAATGCTCTACATATTTAGCTTTAAGGGAAATGCAAATCAAAACTTCAATGAGATTCTACCTCACTCCTGTTAGAGTGGCAAAAATGAAGAATAGAAACAATGACAGATGCTGGAGGGGATGTGGGAAAAGGGTAACACTGTCACACTGCTGGTGGGACTGCAAACTGATTCAGCCAATCTGGAAAGCAGTGTGGAGACTCCTCAAAAAATTAGGGCTGGAACCACCTTATGACCCAGCTATTCCACTTCTGGGAATTTTCCCAAAAGAGTTAGAATCAGCATATTATAGAGATGTGGCTTCATCAATGTTTATAGCAGCTCAATTTACTATAGCTAGACTATGGAACCAACACAGATGCCCCTCACTGGACAAGTGGATTCAAAAACTTTGGTACATATATACAATGGAATACTATTCGGCCATTAGAGAAACTTTTGCAGGCAAATGGATGGAGATGGAAAAAATTATGCTAAGTGAAGTATCCCAATTTCAGAGACTCAAGGGCTAAATGTTTTCTCTCATTTGTGGAAGCTAGATAACATCTGGAAACAGTATGTTAGATGACTAAGCTAATAACCTCAAAATGTATGAAATTTTATGCAAAGAGGGGGATCATTGCCTAGGATACCTGGAGAAATAGGGATGGGGTGCAGGCCTAGGATACCTGGAGAAATAGGGATGGGGTGCAGGTTGGGAGAAGGGATTAGGAAGGATATCTAGGAGACCGGATGGAGGGAGTATGAGGAAATCATCTCAGGAGGAGATATCTGACCTCCACAATATATCCATTTAACTCAGGAGTTCTTCTGGGGGAAACAGAATCACGGGGAACCCAAGTGGAGCATCCACAATATGGCATCAGCCTTGGATAACTATATGAATATACATTTGTTCTTGATTGTTTGATAATGAGTCCCCCTCAATTGTAAGTCCATATTCAACTAATAAAATAAAAGAAATCAGAGATATGAAAGCAAATTAAGCCCAAAGGAAGTTGAAGGAGGAAAATAATAAAGAAAATTATATGTTCAAGGAAAGAACCAAGAAAGCCAAAAGTTAGACCTTTAAAACCCTAAACAGTTGATAAACGTTTATCAAGAGGAGAGATGGAACTAACAGGAGAGAGAGAGCAAATGCTCATTATCAGATTAAAGGTACAAAACTATAAACCTTGTAGTCTTTAAAATACAAAAGGGAGATAATCAGCCAGACATTAAAATAAATTGGGCAATTTGGATGTCTTGTACACAATGTTTGAAGCTAATCAAAAGCACAAAAATAAAAATCTGAATATGTATTCCAAATAGAGGTAGGTGTATTTTTTATTTTTAATAGAGAGAGAGAGACAAATAAGAGACATCTTTTATTTATTTTTCAACTAGCTCTAGATTCTCTGACATCCAGTTGTATATGTGGTGCTAGGGTTTGAACTCAGATCCTCCCCAATGCCAGGCAAGTGCTCTAATTCTGGGCCACCACTTCAACCTGAAGTTTATTGTTTTTTAAACTGCTGCAAAATTTAAAACTTTCTGTCAAATAATTTCTCAACACACTAAGCTTCTTCACTGGGGAATTCTACCAAATCCTGAAAAAAAATTAAAAATAACCACATACAAACTGTCCCACACTCTGGAGAATAAAAATACAGAAACATTTTATAGCTTCCTTTATAGAGTCAAAAATCCTTAATAGCAGTATTTGACAAGAACATTGTCAGAATTAAATGAGCAATGATGCAAAACTCTAAGCAATATTTTAAAAAAATATTTTTAATACAGCCCCTCCAGCATCTATTATTGTTTATTTTCTTCATTTTTGCCATTCTGACTGGCGTAAGGTGATATCTTAATGTAGTTTTCATTTGCATTTCTCTGATTACTAGTGATTTGGAGCACTTTCTCATGTATTCATTGGCTTGATCAATGTCCTCTGTAATACATACACATATGTTACACATAAAACAGGTGAGGTACAGAAACAATTTTGTTTTGCCACTTGAAAACCATGAAGTGCAAATCACAAGATTAACTTAGTAAATGATATCAAACACTGTACACTCAACAAGGCAGAATATATACCTGATGAAATATGGATGAAATATGGATGGTTTCCACTATTGATACATCTCAAAGTAAATTAACAATCTTAATTTTTTTCTGCTGGTATATAGATAGCTATTATCTTGCAGACTATTAGAATTCTTATTTGATTAAAACAATGATTATCTAATGAAATGTAACAAGACAGAGGTTGGGCTGACAACTTATTTCTGGGCTTCTTGGTGCTTATCACAAAATGGAGATAACAGAATGAGTGCTCCCTAGATGTCATGATATGATCTGTCAAGAAAACAAGCAGAAAGCAGTATAAGAGATGTGAGCATCCACAATCATAGTGCAATAATTCACAATAGTCTAAGGTGGAAGAGCCCAGGAGTCCAGTAGTGTATAAAAGGGTAAAGAACACAAGGTGTGTGTGCGATGGAATATTTCTCAACTTGGAGATGGAAGGAAATTCTGACATATGCTAAGACATAGATAAATCCTGAGGACATACTGCTAAATAAAATAAACCCATCACAAAGTGACAAATACTGAATGATTCCCATCTTAAGAACAGCATAGGGTATTCAGATCCATAGAGATGGAAAGTGGAATGGCCAACAAGGAGTGGGGAGGGAGGGAACAGAGGAGAGCTTTCAAATGGAAAGTGCTTCCACTTTCAAATGATGAAAAAGGTTTGGCAGATGGATGGTAGTGATGGATGCAAAGAATATAAACGTATTTAAAACATTTAAAAATGGTAATGATAGTAAATTTTATATCCTGTGTATTTTACCACATTTTTAATATTAGCTCTGTGTAGGAGATGGGAGTTCAGAAGAAAGGACTGGTGGAAAGATGTAGCTTTTGTAAATAGACAAACAGTGGAAAGAGTGGGAAAGTAACAGAAAAGAAAAATTGAGAAAAGAAAAACTGACCAGCATCTCCAAAACCATATTGTGAGGCCCAGCAGAAAGATCAAACAGGGCAATATAATTGCCAAAATGATCAAGCCAGTGGAGACGGAGTATCCTACCAATTGGGAGAGAGGATGCAGTCTGTCACTATAAATCTCATGTATTAATTCCCTAGTTTTCCTTTATTCAGCTATGCACCCTTCATTTTCTAGAGGTCCATTCTGCTCACTTCCCTCCCCTCTCTCGAACCATCACCCTCACCACTTTTATCTCTCCTCCTCTTCCCTTCATTCTCCCCCTGTCCCTCCCTCTATGTCTGAGGACCACCTCCCACCTTGCCATGCTGGGCCCCAGTCCTTCCTCACCCCAGTAGAGGATGATGTCCTGTCCTCCTAGACCACTGTGCTTCACCCTGCAGGCCAGGCCAGCTGCCTCCCCAGCTGCCACATCCAGGGTTGCTCTGAGATACCACGTTCCATCAGTGTTGGGCAGGAAGTCCCCTTGCTGAGTGCCCGGCTGCTCCTGCTCACCGTGCATCCACATCACCCATACGGGCTTTGGGTAGAAGCCAGAGACATGGCACACCAGCTGCAGATGGCCAGGCCCAGGACTGGGGTCACTGGACAGCCAGACTTTGGGCTTCACTAGGACAACAAAGGGCAGGGAGAGTGTCACTTTATGAAGCTCACCCAGAGCACACGAACTCAGACAGATTTGTACGTTGATCTCCTTCTCTCTTTTGGGAATGAAATAGACTATTGATGAAGCCCTTCTCCATCTTGGGTGCTTTCCTACTCTTGGGTTTAAGGAGATCTGAAAGTGAAACAGTGAGACTTACCTTGCCTCTGCAGATCCACCTTCCCTGCTTCCAGGACACTCAAGAGAAACCGGGGGCAGGTTTCATGAATTAGCTTCTGTATTGTGTCAAAAAAACCTTTGTACTGAAAGAATAATCCACAGAATTTCTGTGCCCTGCTGCTGCCTTCTGGGTCAGGGAAACATGAATAATTGATGCTCAGCAAATTCAGTCCTCCCAGAGCCACCCTGAAGAAGCTCATGATGGCTCCCCCAGGGTGCAGGTCACATCCTGCTGAGGCCTGGATCTCAAAAGGGTCTATGCAAGAAGGAAAACAGAAAAGAGTTAGTAAATATCAAGCAAGAAGAAAGGGATGTGGGGAGGACCCTGGGTGCAGATCTGGATCAAGTTAAAGGTCCTCGCAGACACCCCAGGGACTGGTCAGAGATGAATGAGGAGGTAGACAGACCAGGCACTGTTTGTGGAGGAGTGGAGTCAGAAAGGGAGCATGCTCTAGAGAAGGGTGTGCATGCACCTATGCAAAGAAGGGAGGAGGTAGAAGAACCAGAGGGAGCTGGGAACAAAGGGAGTCAGCAAGTCACAGAGAACCCCCCAAGTCTGAGGACTGGACTCACATTCCAACTGGAAATCAGTGGTGCGTTCCTCCATTTCCCTCGTAAATTCAAAGAAGTAGACTCGAAAGATCTCCTCCACCTCTCTGACCTCCTCATCACTGAAGTTGCCCTTAGACCAGGGCTTCAAGAATATGGCAGTGCCTTTGTCACTATCCCAGCCATGAATCTGCAAATCATCCAACCACCCTGAGCCTCGATTCTGTGTCCAGGTGCCGTTGACAAAGGATGAGATTTGGATGACACGGAAAATGGTCGGTCCCTGGGAGGCTGTGAAGAAAAGAAGGAAAATGGTGAAGAGAAAGGGAGAAGCAGGAGGGAAAGAGAAACCATGGATACTGAAAAGAGATGCAGGAAACAAGATCCCAAGGTCTGCAGCATCCTAACACCTGACACATAGAGAGCCCAGGGCCCCAGGCTGCAGTCCCGCCTCCAGCAGGTGGAAGACAGCTGGAGTCAGGAGGGCCAGGTAGGTCCTCAGAGTCCAGGTGCACCTGGGCAAGCATGGCCTGCCTTCAACCAGACCCTCTGCACCAGACCAAGAGCTGCCAGAGCTCCTCTTACCTTTCTGATTGTCACCACCTAGAAAGAGCCCTGCTAGCAGTACAAGTGGCAGGAGCAGCATCTCACTGACAGAGGACTTCTGACTCTCAGCTGGTGCTTGAGGTCTCATTTCAGCAACCCCTTTTCTTAGCACTCTATAGTGACTTCCTCTCTTCCAACTGGCAAATTCTTCCTCAAACAAAGTGCGAATCAGAGAAGAAATCTGCCTCCCACTGCTCAGGCACTCCTACTCCAACTCTCATTTCCCCCGCAACCCTGACTTCTGGACTTACTCTCATCTCCTTGGCTTCCAGCTTCTCTACAGGTCCTCAATTTCCTTCAAATGAACTCAGAAGAATCCCTATGTACTTTTGAAAGGTTATTTCATATTTCTAAATTTGTATCTGTATGTCTTTAATTAAGATGGTAACTCTAAACAATTAATCAGCTTCCAATTGTCTTTAATCTGGAAAAGATGCAGAAAACAAGATCCTAGGGTCTTCAGAATCATAACACCTGACACATAGGGAGCTCCAGGGCTGAGCTGGGGCTGCCCTGTCTGCTCTGGCATTCTTGATTTGCCCTTGCCAAGGTTCTCAGTGCCTCTTGTCTAGTCTCCACAATTCTCATTTCTATTGCTTTTTCCAACCACCTTTCTCTTTCTCATGCTTCCCTGTCTATTGTTTCGGTATCAAACCCAGTGCCTGTCCCAGTCCTAAGGACGCTACCTCTGGGGCATTGCTGAACCCGACCTTCCAGACTTGATTATTTAGTCCACGAAAGGTGGACACAGGCAGCAGAAACTTGACAGGTTACTTAGGGTCATTCATCACAATGCCAGGATCAGGTTTACCTGGAACATCATGAGGAAATTTCAGATCCATGCAGCCCCTTCCTGTAGGATATTTACATTTAAGTCTTTACCTTTCATATCATGGTCTTCAAATAGAACAAAGAACAGGACATAATGAAACTTTTTCTGGGTGATAATTTCTTAGAGAAAAAAATAAATATATAAATGTTCATATTAATGTGGATAATGTGATCCTTCCCCAGCTCTGCATGAGTACTTAGCTATGAATCTCTTCTGTGCTCTTGGAAGTAAGGTAAGATTTGTGGATGTCCTTTCATCCCATTCTCAGGTGACTGACTATTGTGAAGTCTCTGGTTTCTACGCAAACCTGTTTGTGTGGCGTAAATGTGGGGAGAGCAGAAGCAATTGGGAATTAAATAAGATCATATTCTTCCTAATTTTGATGGGCCATGGTAACTGTTATGGTTTGGATATGAGATGCACCCCCTCCCCCAAAAAAATTCCTCTGTTAAAACAGGAAAATTCAGATGTAAAATGATTGGATCATGAAAACTGCAACCTAATGGATCCATCCTAGTTTGAATGCACTAACTAGATGGTAACTGTAGGCAGGTGGGGCATAGTTGGAGGACATGGGCTATTGGAGACATTAGGGTGCATTTTCCCTGTGAGCCATTATCCTTCCTTATCTTTGCTTCCTGATTCACCATGTGCTGAGTGTCTCTCCTCCAATGGGCCCTTCCACCAGGATGTACAGTACAGTGGACTTGGCCAACCATAGATTGAACCTCTGAAACTCTAAGCCCAAAATAAACTTTCCCTCCTCTAAGTTTTCTTGTCTTGTATTTTGGTCATAACAAAGCAAACCTAACAAAATCCTCTTTGGGGATCCTGGGTGTGGCGGCTGAT
This sequence comes from Aplodontia rufa, assembly GCA_004027875.1. Taxonomy (NCBI): domain Eukaryota; kingdom Metazoa; phylum Chordata; class Mammalia; order Rodentia; family Aplodontiidae; genus Aplodontia; species Aplodontia rufa. Next base: position 22,308 of record PVKS010015563.1, on the reverse strand, counting down.
GTGGTAGCTGACCTATCTTGTGGAGTGAGGCATAGCAGCCTAGCAGGCCAGAATATGACCCTCTATCTTGATCACTCCACCTCGTCCTCAGTCACCTTCTCTAATTTATCTAGAGTTTCTACCATTTCTGTTCTTTCCCAGCTTATAACAGGGTATCCTATGAGATGACTCCAGATGTCTCCCCATGCCTCCCCTAATGTGATGAGAACCCAACAACCCAGGAACTTAGGGCAACATAGTAATTTCCTGTTCTACTATCCATTTAATTTTTTTTCTCATTCTACCTAAAAATTACTTGCTCATATAAGGCAATCTATATATGTAAGTTAGAATATCTTAAATTCACAATTTTTTCAATAGTCCTTATCTCTCAAAACCATAATGTCCCTGCCTCAGATTTTTTTCTTGACCCTCGAGTTGGACATAGCTTTTCCCTCCTGTGCCCAGAAAGCACTTCAACTGGTCTCTTTTGCATACATGCTTCACTTCTTACCTGCACTATCGTTACTGGGAGTTTTCCAGGTAGCTTTCTTGCATGTAATGTGTGCTCAGTGGAAAACTAAACAAAACACAAAAGTCTGTCTCTGTGTTGGGTTATTTATTGTGTTGATATTTTTTTCATTATATTCCTTCCAGACTTGTTGAAGCTTTTATGTCGTTCATCTTTCCCTTGTTTAAATGCTTGTTAACTTAGATGAGATGTTCCAGCCTCCCTTACATCTTCTTCTTTTCCCTAAACCTTTAAGGAAACTTACAGCTTTCTCTCTTGACACACTAAATATAGTGAGGCCACTGCTTCCAGCTGATGGGGGAGTGGCAAAGGAGGGAGGGACATGTAAAATACTATGACAGCAGAAATGTCAGAAAATGGTTATTTTAAAGGAGCAAGACAACTAGTTGATACACAGAGTGGAGGTGAGTTCAACGCAACCAAATGTACACAGAAGACACATTCCCCAAAAGGCATGTGCTACCTGAGATAGCTTTGGCCAGACCGTAGTCCCATTAGGTTTCATTCAATTAGCTTTGTTAAGAATGACATTGCAGCCTTTGAGGGTAAATGGATGGTTATGGAAGAGATCATGATGAGTAAAATCAGCTTAACCCAGAGATCTAAGGGTCGATTGTCTCCACTCATCTGTGGAGGTGGGGACTAGACCCTGGACAATGAGAAAGTTGGTCTAGAAACATGAGTTAAATTCAGATAAGATGTAGTACTTTACAATTTAATACTATTTTTAGAGTTATAATGGGAAGGGGAAGGGAGGGATAAGGGAGGGTAATTGGGGGGGGCACTCCTGGGGACAGTTGCAATGTCCAGAATATATACACATCTTATACACATTTTATATTGTTTTGTTAAAATCTTGTAAGGTTCCTCAAAAATAAAAAAATAAAAAAATTTAAAAAAAGGAAAAAAAAAGAATGAATAGTGGGACTGGAGTGGTGGCTCAGCAGTTACAGAACCCCAGCTCCTCTTGGAGCAACAAAAGCCACATGAAAAACTCAATAAAAATTGATTCTCTCTAAAAAAACAAAAGAATGAATAGGAAATAGGCACATGCAGGTGCTGAACGAGTGGGAGAGAAAACAACTAAGGTTGTATCTCTCTGTGTGACAAATGTTTTTTCTTATGTTTTTGTTACTTTGAAAATTTTGTTGGATCAATTTTATTAATGTATAATTTTCAATGAAATGCATGTATTTTAAGAATACAGTTTCATTTATTTTGACAAATATATTTGGCTGGGTAGACAAGACCGGAATCAGGATCCAGAGACCCAGAATCTTCCATACTTGGTTGTGGTCAAAACCACCCCACCCAGGCAGTTTCAACTACTCACCTTAACTTCCTTATACCGTTTAATTTAGAATTGTATTTTTTCATTTTTTTTAAAGTTGGGAATATATTGCAAATATTTAGATTTTTTTAAAAAATATTTGGTGATCCCCCACTCCCCACCCTACCCTCTGGGATTGAACCCAGAGGCACTAAACCACTGATCCACATTCCAGTCCTTTTTGTATATTTTATTTTGAGACAGGATCTTGCTAAGTTGCTTAGGGCCTCACTAAGTTGCTGAGGTTGGCCTTGAACTTATTATGATCTTCTTGCCTTGGTCTCCCAAACTCCTGGGAATACAGGTGTGTGCTATTGCACCTGGTCTACATTTGACTTTTGTTTTCCATTTGACTAAAGGATATAAAGGGTCCATGTTGTTAAGTTTATCGTAAACATTGTCCCTTTATATTGCTGAATGAAAATTCTTTTATGTGTATGGTATCATTAATTTTGAAAATTCATTGATCATTTAGGGGTACTCTTCAAATAAGTTTTTTGGTTTGCTTTCTTCTGCTTTTGTGTGTTTGTTTAGTTATCTGCCTGGATTAACTTTGTAAATTATGTCAATCATGAGATTTGTAGCCACGTTCCCACATTCTGTTTTCCATTTTTCTCTCTTTTTACCTAATAATGACTTTCTCCTATAAGGGAATCTATAACTGAAGAAGAGCTTTCTTAGATTCACCATTTTTTTCAGTAGTACTTGACTCAATGTCTCTGCCTCCAGACTTTTTCTTAATCCTTGAGTGAGAAACAGTCTTTCCCTCTGTGCTCAGAGAGCACTTCAACTAGACTCTGTTGCCTGCCTCACTCACTATATGCACTGGAGTTACTGGGGAAGAGCCCTACTTCTTTTATTTTTAAGAGACTTGGATGTAATGATCATGGCATATGATCCTTGCATGCAATATGTGCTCAGTGGAAAACTAAACAAAACAAAACCCCACTGTCTATCTGTCAGTTGGATTATCTGTAGTGTTGGCATTTATTTCTCATTAAATTCCTTCCAGACTTTGTTGTAGCTTTTGAGTCATTCATGTTTCCCTTGTGTTCAAATGCTTGTTAACTTTGTTGAGATGTTCCAGCTTCCCTTACCATCCTCATCTTCTCCTCAAAACTTTACAGAAAAGTATACTTTTTTCTTTTGACACAATAAATATAATGAGGCCACTGCTTCCAGCTCATTAGGAAGAGATTGAGAGAGACAGACAGGAGTGGGAGATGAAGAGGGACAAGAAATCACACGTGAAAAGCGATGGGAACGTGAAGTTCTAGAGGGCGTGACCAAGTTGAAATATGAAAATGGAAAACCAGAAATAAGAATGTGGACTAAGGAGACCAGACAAGGGGGATGGCACAGGAAAAAAGGAGTCACAGAACATTAGGAAGGAATAATGACAGTGTCAGGGAAGTCAGGGACGTGAGAGTGAGGGAGGCTGAGGTGGTTGGATAAACCAGAAGGATCCTTCTCAGCAGAGTGGCAGCTGAGAAATTGCTTAGTGTTACTCCCTTAATTTACAGACATAAAAATAAGGGGCTTAGGGAGCTGAAGTGACCTTTGAAAATCACATTGGGATTTTTCTGAGCTCATCTGAAGCTGAGGACTTGGAGAGAAACTGGAAGCCATATAAGGGAGAGTAAGTCTAGAAGTTAGGGCTGCAGGGAAATGAGAGGCAGAGTGGGAGTTCTAGCCTTGTGGGAGGCACGTTTCTTCTCTGATACACACTTTAAATGAGGAAGACATCTGTCAGTTGGAAGGGAGAAAGTCAGCAGAGAGTTCTGAGAAAAAGAGTTGCTGAAATCAAAGATCAAGCACCAGCTGAGTCAGAAGTCTTTTCTCAGTGAGATGTTGCTCCTGCCATTTGTACTGCTAGCAGGGCTCTTCTCAGGTGGTGACAATCAGAAAGGTAAGAAGAGTTCTGGCAGTTCCTAGTCTGGTGCAGAGGGTCTGCTTGAAGGCAGCCTGTGCTTGCCCAGGTGCACCTGGACTCCAAGGACCTACCTGGCCCTCCTGACTCCAGCTTTCTTCCACCTTGCTAGAGGTGGGGCTGCAGCCTGAAGCCCTGTGTCTGGTGTTATGATTCTGCAGACTCTGGGAACCTGTTTCCTGTCTCTTTTCAGTATCCATGATTTTTCTTTCCCTCCCATGTTGCCTCTCCCTTTCTCTTCACCATTTTCCTTCTTTTCTTCACAGCCTCCCAGGGACCAACCTCTTTCCATGTCATCCAAATCTCATCCTTTGCCAACAGCACCTGGACACAGAATCAAGGCTCAGGGTGGTTGGATGATCTGCAGATTCATGGCTGGGATAGTGACAAAGGCACTGCCATATTCCTGAAGCCCTGGGCAAAGGGCAACTTCAGTGATGAGGCCATTTTGATGCTGGAGGAGATCTTTCGAGTCTACTTCTTTGTATTTACTAGTGAAGTGCAGGAGCATGTCAGCGAATTCCAGTTGGAATGTGAGTGGAGTCCTCAGACCTGGGGGATTCTCAGTGACTTACTGTCTCCTGCTCCAGGGCACTGCTCCCTCCAGTGCTTACTCCTCTATACTACTTCACAGCTGCTTACATACACTTCTCTGGAGTGGGCTCACCCTCTCACTTCACACCTCCACAAAGTGCTCCAGATTCTTGCTACATGTGCTCCTATCTCTGCTAGATCTATAGTTCTGCATTGTGACCAGTCCTTGGTGTGTCTCCTGCAAAACTTGTACCTTACTTTGCTACCTGTGCCTGAGAGACCTGAAGTGTAGCTCCTTCTTTTATCCATCCATTCTTTTCCTCTCTAGGCGACCCTCTGGTTCCCTTGCACAGCTGTTCCTTACTCTGCCTCTCCTCTCCCCTGTACCCACTTACACTTTACTGCAGCCCTGCCATGCTCTTCCCAGTCCTCTTTTTTCTGAGTCTTTAAATGCTGTAATTATATTGGCTCATTATTTCACATTCCAAATTTTTTCCTCACCCAGAATCAATATCCTGGCTTCTTCCCACTATGCTTTATGTGTTTTGTGCTGTTTAGTGATTTTTCTATTTTTCTTCTGCACAGACCCTTTTGAGATCCAGGGCTTAGGAGGCTGTGAGCTGCACTCTGGGGGAGTCATCGTGAGTTTCTTGAGGGGGGCTCTAGAAGGAATGGATTTTCTGAGCCTGAAGACTGGTTGGCCTTCCCCAGAAGGAGAATCAAGGGCTCAGAAATTCTGCACAGTTATCACAAAATACAAAGGAATCTGTGAAACAGTGCAGAAGCTGCTTCTAGAAACCTGCCCCCAATATCTCTTGGGTGTCCTGGAAGCAGGAAAGGCAGATCTGCAGAGGCAAGGTTAGTCCTGTTTTGTTTGACTTTCCACTACCTGATTCCACCCAAGAGTAGGAGTGTGCCTGAAAAGGAGATGGGCTTCATTGACAACTTATTTCATTTCCAAAGAAGTGGACAAGTAAATGAATTTTTGGGTTTCTGAGTCTATATGCTAAATTCTGGTTAGTGTCATAATGTGTGACACTGCCCTTTTCTGTCCTAGTGAGGCCTGAGGCCTGGCTGTCCAGTAGTCACAGTCCTGAGCCTGACCGTGTGCTGCTGGTGTGCCATGTCTCTGGCTTCTACCCAAAGCCTGTGTGGGTGATGTGGATGCGAGGTGAACAGGAGCAGCCAGCAACTCAGCAAGGTGACTTGCTGCCCAATGTTGATGGGACATGGTATCTTCAAGCAACCCTGGATGTGGCAGCTGGGGAAGTGGCTGGCCTGGCCTGCAGGGTGAAGCATAGCAGTCTAGGAGGGCAGGACATCATCCTCTACTGGGGTGGTAAGAATTGGAACCTAGCTGCAGATGGGAGGAAATGGTCTTTAATTCATAGACAGAGATTGGGGAAGGTTGTGGCTTGAAAGAAAATGGTAGATGTAGTGGTTGAGGACAGGGAGGGGGATTGGGAAGAGTGGAAAAAGGACCCTTAGAGATTGAAGGCTATGTAGTTGACCAATGGAAGGCCAGAGGATGAATGTATTGAATATGAAGTGACACCATACTGTATTATCTCTCCTGATTAACAGGACGGTCCCTCTCCATTGGCTTGATCATTTTGGCAATCACAGTGCCCTGTGTGATCATTTTGCTGGGACTTGCATTGTGGTTTTGCAGACGCTGGTGAATTTTTATTTCCTTAATCTTTCTTTTCTGCCTGGTCTCCCACTCTTTCCTCCTTTCATGTATTTGTAGCACAATAAATAACCTCCATCTTTCCAACACACCTTTCTTCTTAACTCACATTTCCTGTTAGGAGGTAATATTAAAAATTGTGGAAAATTCTCATAATGTAAGATTTACCACCTTTATCATTTTTAAGCGAGTTAAATACATTTACATCCTTTGCATCCATCACCACTATCAATCTCCCAAACCTTTTACATCTTGCAAATTGGCAACTCACTTTCCACTTACAAACACCTCTGTGTTCCCTTCCTCCCCTTGGTTGCTGGCCAGTCCACTCTGTGATGGCCATTTCCATCTCTAAGAATTTGACTACCAGGTATAACTCTTATATTTGGAATCATATTGTTATTTTATTACTGACTTATTTCACTTTGCTGTATGTCCTCTGTCTTCATTTATGTTGTAGAATACATCAGAATTTCCTTCCTTCTGATGGTCAAATACTATTTCATGGCATGTGTGCATACCACATTTGGTTTAGCCATTTAGTCATTGCTCGATCTTTGGCTGCTTCCACTTTGGGCTATTGTGAATAACGCTGCTATGAATGTGGATGTACACATATATTTTATATAAAACTGACCTTTTTTGTTCTGGTTTTATTGACAGGTCATATCAGGACATCCAGTGAGCCCTCATCATGTCTGCTCTCCCATTTGGAAGAAGTACCTAGTAGTCTAGCAACTTACGATGTCAGCCCAGGAATCAATCTTGATACAGTTTATCAAGTAATCATTGGTGTTGATCAAACCACAGTTCCCATAGATTGTAAAATGGGAACAATTTATATACAAGCAGAAAAATAATTAAGAACTGGTATAGCCACTCTGGAAAGCAATGTGAAGACTCCTCAAAAAACTAGGGATGGAACTACTGCATGACACAGCTATCCCACTTCTGGGCAATTTCCCAGAAGAGCTAGAATCAGCATACTACAGAGACACAACTACATCAATGTTTATATCAGCTCAACTTATGATAGCTAAACTATAGAATCAATCCAATGCCCCTTACTGGATGAATAGATCCAAAACTGTGATTATATATATATATATATACTCACACATACATACATTCTTAGAATCAATGGGGTTCTCCTCTGGTGTCAGAAAAAAATGATATTGCGACTTTTGTAGCAAAATGGATGGAAAAGGAAAGCAATCATGCTGAGTGAAATATCCCAAACAGAGACTTAAGGGCTGAATGTTTTCTCTAATATGTGAAAGCTAGAGTAAAACCTAAGGTAAAGGTTAGCTAAGTTTAATAAACCCACGAAAGTTGAAGTATCACGTAAGCTGGGGGAACCATTACTCTGAAAGTAGGGGTGAGAAGGGAGGGAGGGTGAAAGAAGAGAGGGAAAAGAGGGGTTATCGATACGACTGGGTACACTCAACTCCCATGGGAAGTCAAACTATAATCAAACAGGCATATAAACCCAGAAATTTCAATAGTTAATAGACATGTATATGCTCATTTCTATCTATAACATGGGAGTATTACAGAGGAGAAGTCAGTTAGGGAATGGGTTAAGGTTTGCAGGGAGATTCTGGACCACGGTCAGGCTTAACTTACTTTGTCAATACCTATGTATGTATGAATATGTAGAATGATTCCCTCCAATATGTAAGACTATGTTGAACCAATAAAATAAGAACTGTGAATTCATTTTGAGATATTAACAACTGTAGGACTCACCCAGATTTCATCATGCATTAGGAACATATGATGAATTTCTTCAGATGAGCATGTTATACATCTTTTATTCAGTTAATATGTAACTCATACCTAATAATTTCCAAGTGGCAAAATAAAATTATGTGTGTGTAACTTACCTATTTTGCGTATAATGTATGCATATGAATATTCAGTTAAAAATATTTGTTTAGGGTTTCCATCTATGTTCATTTAATAGAATCCTTATCTGGTATTTGAATTCAAGATATTTTGCCTACATAAAGATGAAAAAACGATTCTATTTTTTTATTCTCTGGAGTGTGTGGCAATTTGTATGTGCTCATTTTTTATGTACATTTTTGGTATAGATTTAGTAGAATTCACCAGAGCAATCATATATTTGGAATTTTCTTGATAAAGAAGCCTTAAATTTTGTAGCCAGTTTTTGAGAATGTGTCTAACTCTTCTTTCGGTGTATTCAGAATTTACTTTTGTGTTTGCTTTAGTAAGTTTCAAATATTTTGTACAAGTGGTCCAAATTGTGCAATTTATTTTCTTTTCTTCCTTTTACTTCTTTTGAGTTTAATTCACTTTCATAGTTCTAATTTCTTGGTGAAAATTCAGAATGTACTTATTTTAATCATTATTTTCCTAATTTTGCTTTATTCCAAGGCTAAGAATTTTCCTGAAGCAGGGCTTTAATGCATGTGAGAAAGCTTGATGCATTGTGTTGCTCTTGTCAGTTCAGTATATTTTCTAATTGTCCTTTTTACAAGTTATTTAGAATTTGTTTTTCTGAATTTCCAGACACGTGGGAATTTGCCAGTAATATAATTGCTTTGATTTTAATTCCATTGTATCAGAAAAAAAAGTTTGTTCTGAAATTTGTCCATATTGTTTTGTTGACACATCATTTTAAATATCAATGTTCCATGTTTATTTGAAGAGAATTCTATTATTAAAAAGTTGAATTTTAAATATATCAATTAGGTCACTTTTATTAATTTGTTGCTCTCATGCAATACATGTGCAGTGATTTGCTTCTTCTATCATTCACAAAGGTATGTTAGTAAAATTTCCACCAAAATGATACATTTTAAATATATAATTTTGCAGGGGGGGCATGCCAGCAACTAAACCGAGGGGCACTTAACCACTGACCAACATCCCAGTTGTTTTTATTTTTTATTTTGAGACACAGTCTTATAAGTTGCTTAGGGCCTTGCTCACTTGCTGAGGCTAGCCTTCAACTTGCAATTCTCCTGCCTCAGCCTCCCAAGATACTGGGATTACAGTTGTATACCACTGTACCTGGCTAATATCTCATTTTTAAACAACATTTTTTAATAATTTAAAGAATGTCCTATTACATGCCTAAATATTTAGAAATGCTACATCTTCCTTGTGATGTGATTCTTCCTTCAATTTTTCCTTGCTAATGAGGTGATTTTTTTCAAGAGTTACTAGGGTCTTATCTGGTTCCTTGGGGTTAGGATTTTCATAGTATGTCTTTTTCCAGCTTTTTAACTTGATTCCTTCCTTTAGTTATATTTGTTAGATCTCTCTTGTAAATACAAAGCAGGTAAGTCATTTCCTACTCACTTTGAAAAATCTTTGTCTTTAATGATTTAGGCTATTTATTTTAATGTAATTTAATGATAAATTTGTGTTTAAAGTTTTATCTGTCATCTTGCTATTGCTTCTTTTTTTCCTATTTTTCTCTTTCTGCCTACTTTACTTCAAATACTTTTAGTTATACCACTTTCCCAATTATTAACTTGTTGGTTTAATGATCTTACACTATTCCTTTTTTGCTTATCTGAGAAACCTCCACATATCCTAAACATTACATTCTAACATTAATTAATATTGACCACTTTCTTCTAGTTCAGCAACTTTGGAATATTTTAGTATCATTTTTCACTTTCTGTGTTCTATGGTGGTTGTATATTAAAATTTATTGCACACATAACTTTAACTTTCAAAATAAACTGAACACAAAATCGTAAATATTGACTTTGATTTATTTTCCCTTTTTATTACTCAATTTCACAGTTGGGGTTGGGGACTAGCAATGCTTGTTGATCTTAATCAGTCTGTAGTATCATATTCAAATCTGGATTTCAACCACTGCTGCTCTATGAGGATGTAGGGTTAGGGTTGCAACCTAAAGTCCATGGTGTTTACCAGGACTTCTTATTCAGGAACCAAATTTTTGTCCCCTGGCCCTATGATCCTGGGAAATGTTTTGCTCAGCACCTTGTTTCTTCGGCCATACCTTGGAATTTATAGATGCCAATAGGTGAAGGATATTTGATTCTAGATGCTGGGCTCTGCCTCTCAGGACTTCTTTCCTTTCCTGGTCCATGGTCCTCTTATTCCTCACTGTCTTAATAACACTCAGATGTCTTCAGACAGATAGAATTTTTCAAAACTTACTACTAGTTATACTCATCAGGATAGCCTTCCCTAAATAATATAATCTACCATTACCATAAGTAAAATTCCAGTGATCTTTTTTTTTGAACAACCATACAAGTTTTTAACAAAATAATATAAAATGTGTATAGATTCTGGATATTACAATTACCCCCAGGAGTGCCCCCCATTACCCACCCTAATCCCTCCCTTCCACTTCCCACAATATCTCTAAAAAAGGATTATGTTGTATAGCATTACATCTTATCTGGATTTAACACATGATAATAGACCACCTTTCTCACTGGCCAGGGTCTAGTCCCAACCTCCACAGATGAGTGGAGACAATCAACCATTAGTTCTCTGGGTTAAGCTGATTTTACTCAGCATAATTTCTTCCATAGCCATCCATTTACCTTCAAAGGCTGCAATATAAAGTCAATAAAATCGGTTAGGATTCATGTTGTCACAAATGTTATCAGTTCCTTTTTTAAAGGTTTGAGCATCTGTGGTATCTAAAAATCAAGCTATGGGAGCAACATGTAGCTTCCAGAAACTGAGGAGAGTGAGTGGGCAGAGCAAGGGGGCATGTGGGTCAAAGTGTGCACCATTTCAGTGATTTGGGAAGAATAAGTTCTGTTCATCTCTTGCATACTGGGTCAGATATAGCTAATAATACACTGTGTGCTTCAAAATTGCTGAGTGGATATTACAATTGGTTCTCAGAAAGAAAGAAGTACTTGATGCTATGAATATGTTAATTTTTCATCATTTCACAATGTATATATTTATCAAAATATTAAAATATAACCATAATGCATGCACAATTATTTCTTGTAAGTTAGTAAGAAAATATTAAATCAAAAACAAACACTTCCCAGAATATGGAATACTCTAGAAAATAACTGGCTCTTCACTGCTTTAGCAGTCAAAGATGTAGGTGAAGTTGATCAATCCAGGGCATTAGCACATTCAGGCACCAATATCAGGGAGTCGTTGTTGATTTCTCCACTTACAGAAATCTGAGATGATGATTGTTGTAGTAATATTAGGAAGTAATAATTACTAAATGTTTCTTATGTACTTTTTTTTGTACCAGAGATTGAATCCAGGGCCACTCATCCACTGAGCCACATCCCCAGCCTTCCATCTCTTTTGTCAACACATGGTTTTGCTAAGTTGCTTAGGGCCTTGTACTTTGCTGAGGCTGGTTTTGAACTTGCCATCCTCCTGCTTCATCTTCTCAAGTTGCTCTGATTACAGACATGGGCTACCATTCTTCGGTGTTTCTTGTGTACTCTCTTTTTATAAGAGAGAGAGAAAGAGGGAGAGAGAATCAATCTTATCTAATTTTTCATCTGGCCTTCATTTCTTTGACACTTAGTTGTATATATGTGGTGCTGGAGTTTGAACCTGGGTCCCTGCGCATGCCAGGCAAGTGCTCCAACTGCTGAGCTACCACTCCAGTCCCTCTTGTATACTCTTAATGCATTTCCTAATTTAACCCTCATCATAACCCTCATGGAGGGTAGCATAATTGCTTTCATTTCACAGATGTGATTGTCAATCATAAAATTGTGCCATTTGTTCAAGTAATCTCTTCACAGAGAAAGGTGACATAATGAACATGAATGTTTCAATTCTCATTTCATTCTTGTTTCAATTCTTACTCTTTTGGTTACATTTTGGGAAGAGAGAAATTTAGATTTTTTTCTTCCAGTGTTAGAACAAGGATGTGTGCACTCCAGGAATTATGGAATATGCTCTATGACTTAAATTAAAAACTATTCAAATTTTAAAAATCCTGGAGTGAAGTAGTAGATATAAAAAATTTAAATTATAAAACAATACACATCATGTTGAATTAACTTGGATGAAAAATTCAAAGAATGAAATCCAGTATTGAACCAAATACTCAAATATTTCACATGGCACAGCTTTCTGAACCTTTGAAGTTGAGTGACTAGCTGATGGTCAGTGGCACTCCTGGTAATGAGAAACCAGCTTCATACGATGGCCACTCCATCCTAACCTTTACTTCACTCATAGTGCAAGGAATGAAGTAATAATAATGTTTAGTCATCGAATATAAAAAAATCACAATGTAGATAGTGTGGATGGAGAAGAGCAGTGTATTGTAATGCTGCACCCAACAGAGTCCTTAAATGGAACATTGAAGTCATCATGCAGTTGCCTGGGGTACCTGAGTGGGCTCAGCAGTGTGTGTTCTGATGTTTCACATGTAGAACAGCGGGGATGTCTGGCTAGTTTGTGTGCTGGAAACATATGCATTATAGAAAATCACAACAGTATGGATAACAACTACAGGTTCTTATTTTTTTATTTAATTACTGTGTCTTTCAGTTTTCTACCATTACAATTTTAAGAGTAGAGAAGTTATTTAGCTCATGATTCTTGGGGCTCAAGATCACAACTGGCCAGGTCCTTTACTTTTGGCTTCTGTAAACCTGTGAGGGTGTCACTCGTCAATGTTCCTGTCAGAGCAAACATTTTACATCATGAGTAAGGAAGAGAGAGAGAGAGAGAGAGAGAGAGAGAGAACAGAGACAGATGATAGCCCTGGTCTCTTGATCAACCTTGGGGCACACCTCCAATGAACAAAGAACCTCCTATAAATCTCTCGCTCCTGATGACCCCTAGCACCTTGTAGGTCAATCTGAGAACTAAGCCTTTAGCATGTGGTCACTTGGTGTACTTCATCCATATTCAAGTCACAGCTTTTGCCCTTGATCCCCAATGTTTGTCCATCTCACAATGCAAAATGCATTCATGTCAATACTAAGTGTGCTAAAGCCCACTGTTCCACCACTGCTCAATGCTCCAGACTTCCTCTGAGACTCAAGGCAAATTTGATGTGAGTCCCCACTTCAAAAACATAAGTTATGTACCTCTAGATCAAACATTTTTATTTCAAAACCCAGGAATAAGAAAACAATAAGGAGGGATCATGCCTTTGCAAGACTGAAACCGAGCAGGGCATCCGTTAATACTGAAGCTCCATGTCTGGCATCTACAGCACACTAGGGTGGCAGCCCTGCACCTGTGGCCTTGTTTGTTAGAGTGCATAACCAGTTTCTTGGGCTGGCTCTGCATGTTGCCTGTACCTTTCCTTGGCAGGCAATTCATACTGTGGTTTCCATTACCTTCCTTGGGTTCCCATCACAGTTTTCTTCCACAGCTTCACATTTCCATTACACATTGCCCTACTGGGAGGTTCCCACTGGGATGCTGACCCTATGGCACATTTTGTGGACTCCAAGCATTCCATTGAAATATTGGTGGAAGTCTACCTGACTCTGTATCTTGTATTCTAGGTGTCTGCAAAACCAGCCTCACATGGTAGTGTGATTTCGATATGAGGTGTTCCTCAAAAGCTCATATGTGAGGTGATGCAAGAAGGTTGAGAGGGGAGATGAGCTTTGTTTATGTGAGCTTTAACCCAATCAATGAATTAATTCCTTGATAGAGACTATGTAGTAGCTTTAGGTTGGTGAATTTTGGCTGGAGGAGGTACGTCTGGGGGCATAGCTTGAGGTATATACATTGACCTAGTTGAGTTTAGACTCTCTCTCCTTCCTGGTAATGTCCTGAGCTGGTTCCTCCACCCAGACACTTCTCTCATGATGTTCTGTCTCACCTGAGCCCTGAGGAATGGAAAAGGTTGTTTGTGGACTGAGACCTCTGAAACTGTGAGCCCCCAAATAAACTGTTCCTCCTTACAATTATTTTTGTCAGGACTTTTAGTCACTGCAGAGAAAATGCTGACTAAAACACAGGGTCTTGCTAAAGTCTCCCATAGGCATGTGGTGTACCTGATATCTCTTGAACAGTCGATGCAGCAGTCTTGCGGTCTTTTGCCAGTTGAGCACAGATATGGAAATCCCAATGTGTTTGGAAGCACACGGGTTACTGTGGGGTGCTTTTTGGAGCCTTGCAGTATTTGAAAGAAATTTATAATTCCACATCTTCTATGCACCTGTTATGGGAAAGGGGTCTTGCAATTTTTTTCTTTCTTTTCTTTTTTGTTTTTATTTTATTTATTCATTTATTTATTTGTTATTTATTTGGTTCCAGGAATTGAACACAGAAGTGCTTAACCACTGAGCCTCATCCCCAGCCCTAATTATTTTTAATTTTGAGACAGGGTCTCACTAAATTGCTGATGTTGGCTTTGAAGTTTTGATCCTCCTGCCTCAGCCTCCTGAGTCGCTGGGATTACAGGTGTGCACCACCGTGCCCACCCGGTCTTGCAGATTTCTGAAAGTCAGCCCTCAAGGTGTCTTCTCTTTTGTACCTGATGCGAAGCTCTTGGTTTGTTTCATGTTTGTGTGTATTTTTATTGGCAGTTCTCTTCAACAGTTGGAACCTACTTTGTTTCACATTTATAAATGCTCCTTTTCTGCCCATGCTCTGAATTTTTTCAAATCTTTCTACTCCACTCCTTTTTCCTCCTAATTTATTACTATAGATTTGGCTAAAAGTATACTGTAGCATCTATGTTGCAGCCTGAATGCCATGTTTCCTTGAAATAGTCTCTTCCAAACAAACAGTCTATCACCTTTGAGAGGGAGAATAGCAGGATGGTGAATAATGGGCACCGTAACTTTGTTAGATATGAGAATAAAGTTCTACCAAGGAAGAGTAACTAGTTAACAACAATCATTATATATTTTATGAAGAACTAAAAGAGAGGAACTCAAGTAACACAACATAATAAAAGGGAAAGGAAATGGAAATGTTAATTTCTTGGTTTTGTTTAGAACACATTGTATACATTTATTGAAATATCATACTATATCCCACAAATATGAATGATTATTATATAATAATTAAAATGAAAATAAAATACACAGAAATCTATTAATATAATTATCTATATTAAGAGATTAAAAGGAAAAAAATAAGCTATTTATTTCTTCATTATGAAGATAATAAAATCCTTAATATAATTAAGTATTCGTTGATTGGGGAAAAAGAAACAGTTTGCCAACTGGAATAAAAGATTTGGTGTCATTGGATCCAAAGTATAGCAAATAAAATTCAAGTTGGAAATAAAATTAATTACAAAAATTTGGAATATTTAACATAAAAATTAGGCAAGTATTGTTGCTATTGTGATGGAGTAAATAATAATAACTGGTGTAAGAAAGATGAATTTGTCATTCATTGCAGATGATGGTGGCATGAATTTTCCCTATAGAATATATTAAATAATAGAAGCTAAAAAGAAAAAATATTAATCAGATTAGGTAGGTAAATTATCATGTAAAATAAATGCAACAAAATTAATAGTATAGAATTTTCCTTTGAACCTTACTTATTAAAAATGTTATCAAGCAAAAAAAGTCAGTTTATTGGAAGAAACGCAAGATGAGTTGTTTAGTACATAGATAAATATAAAATGAATACAAGTGTCACATGGTTTGTTTCTTTTATTTATTATTTTTATTGTTTTACATGCTAGTATGAAAGCATAATAATGCATGTCTACTTATTTAGGTCTTTAATTTTTCTCAGCAATCTTACAGCTTTCAATGTATCTTCTTTGCATTTCTTTAAAATTACTCTTAGATATTTTATTCTTTTTGAGAATTTAGTGAATAAAATCACTTTCCTATTTATTTTTTGCAATACTTATTTTAGCATACACAAATGTAATTATTTTGCATATTTATTTTGCATTCAGCTAGAAATTCATTGTACTTTTAAACTCCAGAATTTATATTTGCCTTACAAAAAATCATTAGTTTTTCTTCAATTATATGCTCTATCTAATACATCTTTGCTGTCTCATACATTAATTCTTAAATTTGGCTTTGATAGTGATAATATTTCACAGGAGCTTTGGAATCTTTCTACTAAGCCCAACATCTGAGCAACATCAAATGCCATTTCTACTGACTTCCCTCCTCCTGTGAAGTCATGTCTCTTCATTTTCATGCATCTTTTATTGCTGAAAAATGCATTTATAGATCATGTATTTATTCTGATTCTCAGTAATTACTGCCATGGATCTGTGTTGTGTGTGTTTATTTATGGTGCCGCCTGCAGGAATGCTGTACAGAATGACATTCCCACACTCTGCTGTTGCTGTTTTCTCTTTGGAGTTGTAGAAAGAGTTTTTCCCTTGTAAGTCTGACCTCTTTGAGGTCACCCTTGTGTCAACATTGCTTAGTGGTCATCCTGTAATTGGTCAGAAATTATGTTCAAGCATTTTGAGCTGCTAAGCCTTCTACCCTTTGCAGATTGATTTTCCCCAGAACTAGGAAATCCAGCACAAGCTCTGGAAGTTTGCAAGTCAGTCTTGACTTTTCCCATGTATTGTACTTTTTTTCTGTCTCCTAGCATGTGCACAAAGTTCACATTCCTGCAGTGACTTATAGAAAGCAGGAGATGGTTACTGAGGATCTCTTTAAGCATGCCTGCAGTCTTGCATCTGTGGGCTTTCTTCCAGACTGCCAAGAACATGTCGGGGCTAATCAGGTCCCAAATGGTCATCATATTCATAGCATGTCCCTCCAGATTTTCTGGCTCGTCTGCAGGTATGCTGCTAACATCATTCAGTGTTACACCCTCAGATCAGTTGGGAAGCCAACTTTTCCCATTTGTTTGCCAAGGGATTTGTTATTATTATTATTTTTTTTTAGTCAGAAGGTAAGATATTTATTTATTTTATAGTTCTGATAGTAATTTCCTTAAGTGTTTTCATTTATCAGAAAGGCACTTCTTTTTATAATGAATTGATAACATCTCAATATTTTCATTCAGAAGATGAGATAGATTTAAAATTCATTGCCAACATTTGCTTTAGAAAATGAGACTCCAGTATTAGTCTCTTTTTAATGATAATTACATTTTTACTTAAGTATACAAGAAGAATATAATTTGCATTAAGTATCCCCAGTCTAAATCAGATATTAGCAGAAAAGCCCTTATGTCATAGTATTTTTTTTCTTTAAGACACCAATTCTTTAGTCTTTGTAAATTTCCATTTCCTCCTGACAGTGTATGACCTTCAAGCAATATAGTGACCTACAGAAATCTTAGAAGGGAGGAATTTTCACAACTGTGTGTTTTTAAATTTTATTGAGGAGTTGTGTTTTTCTACAATCATAAATGCATATGTAGAATATGGGTTTCTTGTTTTTCCTCCAACTCCTCTCTGAATCAAGTTAGCCATATCCAGCAGGGAAGTATCTCATTATTATGGCTTTCCATGCTCTAGTAGAAGGCAATGAAGGTGTTAGGTGTGGGAAGGAGATGTGCTTACAACAGTACTTACCCAGGTCCAATTGTTTTCTCGAATAAACATTTCAATTTTTTGCATACCTTTGATTTCTTTCCAGATTCTCAATGTAATTGCTTTTTTAATAGCTTTATCACTGTTGTGCA
The DNA here is from genome assembly GCA_004027875.1 of Aplodontia rufa. Classification (NCBI taxonomy): domain Eukaryota; kingdom Metazoa; phylum Chordata; class Mammalia; order Rodentia; family Aplodontiidae; genus Aplodontia; species Aplodontia rufa. The sequence continues at coordinate 4,754 of PVKS010015563.1, read as the reverse complement.
GTTTTTTCGCTGTTTTAGACAAAGATGATTAGCCAAGCTCCTTATTCTGCCATTCTGGGTATTCCCCACACTAAAATTACAGCAACAATTCTTTGACTGCAGGGTCGTAGCATGCACTGTGAATGTTGCCACTCCTGTGAGGATTCATGGTCATGCAGAGACTCAAAGAACTTTAGCAGAGGCTCCTTGGATGTTTAAAACAATCTTGGAAGCCTATTAGGTGGTGGTATGGCACAAGTGAGGTACACTGCTTGAGCTCACTTCTGCCTAACATGGTAGGAGGGAGAGGGAAGACCCATGACACCAGAGGTTTTCCAAGTATCTGTGTCTGAAAATGGTGGCTGACATGCACAAAGGAACCTGATGACTTGATGAATCAATGGAAGAATGAGCTCTGACACTTCTACACTGAGTTTGAGAACTGCAGATGCATCCAGCTACCATGGGTGAACTGTGTTAAGAATAGATGATAAATCTTCTGAACTTGTTGCTTGAATGTGAGCAAGATACAACTTTTAGTAGAGTATGCAATGATCAAGTACAAAATTATCTTTTATCCATTTTCTCAAGAAAAACATAATTAAAACAGAGAAGTAGATTTTAATATTTGAGAAATTTTGTTGTGAAATACATATGAATTGTGACTTTTTCAGTTCCTCAGAAGGGAAATATTCCTTGTATTGAAACAATTTTTGCCTGCACTGTGTTCTCTTTTCCATGTTAACTCTTAATCTTCCTTTGGACTCAGATCTGTCATTATGTTTGGAGAATTGTTCCTTAATCTAGTTTATTCCTCTTATCATCTGTAACCAAAGCACTGTGTACTTCTAAATTCGGCACTTATGACAATTGTGCCCATACATTCATTTCCATGGTTTCTTCTATCCATGCTGAACTCTCCCAGCACAAGGACTATGTCTTCTTCTCCCCATTCTTAATTTGAAGTACCTATATATTCTCAGTTCTTGGTAAAATGCTTGGCATGTAGTAAGCAATCAATAATCATTTACAATGATTCAAAGAATGAATAAATGAACACACTTCAAGATACTTGAATATTTCCTAAAGCATAGATAACAATATTATCACAGTAAGTTGAAATTACAGTTTGAAAGAGTTGGTGAAATTTGTGGAAGTCTTCACTTCTTTCTGTGCCATTGTGTGCTTCAGAGGTTCTAGTCTGTAACAACCCCTTGCAATGAACCCCATGTGCCATGAACCCTCTAAATTCTTCCAAGTAGAACCTGAATCCCAACATGACCCACACTGAACTGTGCATCTGAATTTTGTCCATCCCAAACCTGTGTTCTCTAGTTTTGTGGCACCATGTTATCTTCTCTAAGAAACAATTCTTCATTTGATTAATGCTGATTTATCCCATATTATATTTTCTGTTTCCACTCTTCTCCTTTCTCACTGCTGATGCCATTTTCCTGGTCACTAAGGTTCTCTGCTGTTTTCATATTCTCACTCTGATGCATCCTCCAGTAAATCTCATCAGGATTTTGGCAATTTTCCTTAATGCCATTTTACCACATCTCTTATATTTAGCATCTTTCACTTTCTTGAAAAACAAGACAATTTTGGTATTGCATGAATAATCTTTCATAATTAATGCTTATGAATTTCTTTTGTTTGGGCTCTTTCTTTATTCCCTGACCTCTAATACTTGTTTCTAACATGCATCTTCCTGCTACATCTTCCATCTTTTGGCATCAACTTTCCAATATATTTTTTATCATGTTATATGGCATATACCCCTTAAAATATTCTTTAGTGAAAGTATGTAGGATACTATACTTCAACTTTTTCAGATGAAATTTAAAATAAACAAGTCACACCAACTTGAATTTTCTGAGAAATAGGAAACTGTCACTCAGAGTAAGTCCCACTTTTTTTGACCCATGATGTACTTTTTTCTTCAACTTCTAGTAAGAATGAAGGAGTTTCTGTTGGAGGTTCCACTGTCTTAGCTTTTCTGCAAGCACAGTGCCCATTTTCAGGTTAGGATACCACCCTAGTAAACACAAGAGCTTCTTACCATCACATAACTAAAATCTCCTGAATTGTAAAAAGCAGTAAAATCAGTGTTAATAATTAATCTTTTCATTCATAACCAGTTTTCATTTATGTGTATATCATATAATTTTTCTTCTGCACATGTTTTTTACTTTGGGTTTTAGGCCACCTTATCTGCTTTCTTTTTTGAAAGATTTCTCCTCAGCAGTTGATTTCCTTAACTTTTTTCCAGGATAGTAATGGATTTGTTTATTTTCAAAAACCACACATTCTGTGACATTTTAGGTGTTTTAGAGACAGGAGCTAAATGTCTGTTTTCTCTGTCTCCCTGATGAAATCTAGTCTTCTAAAATATCATAACTTAACTTATGTTCTACTGACACACATCTCTTTTCTACTTCTGTAACCAATAAGACATGATTCAAAAGAAATCTTGTTTTTCTACTTTCTTTTCACCTCCATTCTCTGATTTTGCTAAAATAATATGGAATTTTTTATTCAGAAATTTACTTGTTGAACAATCAAACAAGCTTCTAGTGAAATAATATAATCTATATGTAAATTTTGAAAATTAGATTTACCCCCAATAGACCCCCCAACTACCCACCTTTTTCCCTCCCCCTTCCTTCCCAATACATCTCTACAAATACCTTAGGTTAATTAATGACTTAATTATTAACTTTTTGGTTAAACACTAAACAATGGGTTTAGTTTTATAAAAACACACCAAAAAATGATTCTGAGATAACTTATTTTGATGATTTTATAGCAGTTTTTATTCCACCAATCGTTAAGTCTTTCATTACAGTAAATTTTTGGTTTTACTCAGGCAACTTGTTCCACAAAGGATATTATGTGTTCTTTGAGGTTGTGAGTGTTCAAATATAGGTATATTTTTTCCTTGTGGAATAATTACACTTTACCTAAGTAAAGAATTTAGGGTCACCGGCCTTGCATCAGAATTCTGAAATATTTATCCTCTCCATTGTACAGATATGGGAAGCCATTATCTTTTTCTTCTTTGTAAATAATTAGAATTTTGTGTCTGAAACTATTTAATTTTTCTTCAAAGAGAATTCAGAAACAATACCAGAATAAGACTGGGTTTGTGTGTTTTCTATAACTTTGTCTACTTTTCTGTGAATTCACTGAAGAAAACCAGAGACTTTAGATTGGATTTTGCTTTACTTCTTCTAAAAGACTTCTGTTTCTGAAATCTTAGTGTCTAGCATATTTTGAGGAATTAGATAGACTCTGAATAAAAATTGAACAAATGTATGAAAAGCAAACTAAAGGGGTTAGGGTTGGAGCACATTGACTTTAGAGTGCTTTGAGGCTCTGAGATTCAATCTCCAGCAAACACAGAGAGAGAGAGAGAGAGAGAGAGAGAGAGAGAGAGAGAGAGAGAGAACCAAGCCAAAGTTTGGCATTTCAATTGCACTCAGGATGTCATAACAATAAAGGAATAAATCTAAAGACTTGATACAGTAATTAATTCTTCAGAAACACTCAGGTCACAGAGCTATGTCCCTGCTTCCAATGAAACTATTCTCTAAGCAGACACCGTGCAGTGAACTCCAGTGCTCCCAGTCATGGCCTGCAATGGGAAGGCTTCATTGCCTGCTCTCATTCATTCATAATACCCAGGGTACTGGCAGCCCACACACTTGTAGCCATGCTCACTTCTTTCAGTTAGGAGTGGTCCTCCAAGAACCTGTGTATTCTTCCAAGACCACCCCTAAAACATGGGTGAAAACCTATCTTCCCCAAAATTCACCATTCCTAGGTCAAGCCCATTTATGGATTCCTTCAGTGGTGCTGGGGAAACTGAGCAAAGGGTATTTTCTGTAGATTATCTGATGATCTGCATTATTTTGTCATTGTGGCTCTTTTTTCCATTATGAATTATGGAAATTTGCCTCTGGATTGTAAAGCTACACCCAGGATGCCTAGCATCCTCTGGTATTGACTTTGAGAAGAGCAAAATGAAGGTGCAGAGGAGAAAGGCAAAACAGGGAGAAAAGCAAAAGTAGATTTAGAGGTTTAAAAAAAATGGCTAAATAAAAACACTACTAAGCAAGAAAGATGAAACAGGTGGTTTTGCCATTCCAGATCTAAAACTATACTATAGAGCCTTAGCAACAAAGACAGCATGGTACTGGTATCAAGATAGGAAAGAAGACCAATGGAATAGAATAGAAGACCCTGAAACAAACCCTCAAATCTTTAAACATCTGATTTTTGACAAAGGGGGACAAAATATTACATGGAGAAGTGACAACCTCTTCAACAAATGGTGCTGTACAAACTGGTCATCCACTTGCAGAAAGTTGAAATTAGACCCATATCTTTCTCCTTGCACAAGAATCAAATCAAAATGGATCAAGGAGCTAGGTATTAAACCAGCTACCTTGCAACTGATAGAAGACAAATTAGGTCCAACACTTCAACATTTGGGAGTAGGCAAAGACTTTCTCAACATGTGTCCAAAAGTGAAGGAAGTAAAGTAAAAAATCAGTGAATGGGATGCCATAAAGCTAAAAAGCTTTTGTACTGCCAAGGAAACAATCAAAAGAGTCAAGAGGTTTCCTACGGAAATGGAGAGAATCATGGGCTATGATTCCTCTGACAAGGGTCTCATATCCAGAATCTACAAAATCCTCAAAAATCTCAACTACAAAAACACTAACAGCCCAATTAATAAATGGGCCAAAGAGCTAAATAGAAACTTCTCA
>PVKS010015562.1:0-45754 GCA_004027875.1 Aplodontia rufa | reverse complement strand
ATGAGAAAGTGCTCTAAATCTCTAGTAATCAGAGAAATGAAAATGAAAACCACATTAAGATATCACCTTATGCTAGTCAGAATGGCAAAAATGAAGAAAATTAACAATAATAGATGCTGGAGGGGCTGTGGAGAGATAGGCACACTAACACACTTTTGGTGGAGCTGCAGGCTGGTACAGCCCCTCTGGAAAGCAGTGTGGAGAATCCTCAAAAAACTAGGGATGAGCCCACCATATGACCCTGCTATTCCACTCCTGGGTATCTCTCCAGGGGATTTAGAATCAGCACATTATAGTGACACAGCAATATCTATGTTCATAGCAGCACAATTTACTATTGCTAGGCTATGGAAACAACCCAGATGTCCCACACTGGATGAATGGATCCAAAATCTGTGGTACATTTATACCATGGAATATTACACAGCAATTGGAAACAATGATATTGCAGCCTTTGAAGTAAATGGATGGCTATGGAAGAAATCATGCTGAGTAAAATCAGCTTAACCCAGAGAACTAATGGTCAATTGTCTCCACTCATCTGTGGAGGTTGGGACTAGACCTTGGCCAGTGAGAAAGTTGGTCTATTATCATGTGTTAAATCCAGATAAGATATAATGCTATACAACATAATCCTTTTTTAGAGATATTGTGGGAAGGGGAAGGGAGGGACAAGGGTGGGTAATTGGGGAGGCACTCCTGGGGGTAATTGTAATATCCAGAATCTATACACATTTTATATTATTTTGTTAAAAACTTGTATGGTTGTTCAAAAATAAAAAAATTAAATTAAAAAAAAGAATAGAAAAAAATAAGTAAAAACTGAGTCCCAGAACAGTTGAGATTTTCAAGTATTTTACAGTCTTTAAATGACCACTTTATAATTTCAACTAAATAAAAGGATACTATTTTCAGTTTTCAAGTATTTTCAACACCATATTTATATATGAGACTAAAGATGTATACACATCAAAAGACTAAAGATGTTTTGTATTAACACTAGTTTAAATATTATATAAAGTATGTTAAAATTGAGGTTTTATAGATCAGACACATATAAGTTAACCAGTAAATGCTCCCTTATGTACATTATATCTGTACTTTTAACATATACAAAATATTTAATGAAACTTTAAATTTTTCTGCTTTCATATGCAGTACCATTCAAATAAAATAATATAAAATTCCCTGCCATTTAAAACCTGACTTATATTTGTTTTCTCTCACTAAATAAATGCTTCATTATCATATAAATAGATGCATTGTATGTCAGGTAATAACTCTATTTCTGATCATTAGAAAGATATCTAAAGATATTGTTTGATTTTTGTCAATTATGTTAGCTTTATAAACTTAATGATTTTACTAAGTCATGGATTTTAAATTTCACTTCAAATGTTATGTTAATATACAAAAGATTTCTATGTAATTGTGATGGTAATTATTTATGGCTTTTGTATGTTAAATATATTTGTATGTTCCTGTTCCCAATTAGACAAATCTTATGAAGTGTGAAAGTTAAAAAAAAAAACTTTACCAAGACGTTGTCCTAAAACTTATTATTAATAATGAAAAAAAATGAAGATACATCCCAAATAAATAAGTTTATGCTCCATCTCAAAGCCTTTCAAAAGGAAAAACAATCTAACCCCAAAGCCAGCAGAAGACAGGAAATAATCAAGATCAGAGCTGAAATCAATGAAATTGAAAACAAAAAAATAGAATGAACAAATGAAACAAACTGCTGGTACTTTGAAAAAATAAACAAAATAGATAGACCCCTAGTGAATATAACTAAAAGAAGGAGAGAAATGAAGCAAATCAATAAAATCTCCAATGAAAAGGAAGTGATCACCACTGACCCCACAGAAATCCAACAAACTATAAGATCATATTTTGAAAGCATATACTCCTTCAAATTTGATAATTTGGAAGAAACGGATAAATTTCTTGACACACACAACATCCCAAAATTGACACAGGAAGATATTGAATTCCTAAACAACCCAATCACAGGCACTGAAATCCATATTGCGATTAAAAGTGTACCAAAGAAGAAAAGCCCAGGACCTGATGGCTTCCCCACTGATTTTTACCACACTTTTGAGGAGGAACTAACACCTCTCCTTATTATTTCAAGAAATTTAAAAGGAGGGAACTATCCCATCCACTTTTTTATAAAACAACCATAACTCTGATACCAAAACCTGACAAGGATACATCAAAAAAAGAAAACTACAGACCAATATCCCTTATGAATTTGGATGCAAAAATCTTTAATAAAGTACTAGCAAACCATATTCAAAAATTTATAAAGAAGATAATCTATCATGATCAACTGAGCTTCATTCCAGGTATTCAGTGCTGGTTCAACATACTCAAAACAATTAACATAATTCGCCACTTAAACAGAATCAAGGACAAATCCATATGATCATCTCAATGGACACAGAAAAGGCCTTTGATAAAATCCAGCACCCTTTTATGTTCAAAACTCTAGAGAAGATAGGGATCTAAGGAACATTTCTAAACTATGTAAAGGCTATATAGGCTAAACCCTCAGCTAGTATAATACTAAATGGAGAAAACCTGAAAACATTTTCACAAAAATCAGGAACAAGACAAGGCTGTCTGCTCCCACCACTTTTATTCAATATTGTTCTGGAGACCGTAGCTGGAGCAATTAGGCAAGAGAAAGAAATGAAAGGGATAAAAATAGAAAGAAAGTCAAACTCTCCCTTATTGCTGCAATATGATCCTGTATCTGGAAGATCCAAAGAACTCCATCAGTAAACTGCTTGATCTTATAAACAGATTTAGCAAAGTGGCAGGCTACAAGATCAACACCCATAAATTAATAGATTTCCTATACATTAATAATAATAGGACTGAAGAAGAAATCAGGAAATCAGTCCCATTAAAAATATATTTGAAAATAATAAAATACTTGGGAATTAACTTTACAAGGGAAATCAAAGATCTCTATAACAAAAATTATCAGTCATTGAAGAATGAAATCCAAGATGACCTAAGAAGATGGAAAGATGTCCCATGCTCTTGGATAGGCAGAATTAATATAATAAAAATGGCCATTCTATCAAAAGTTCTATATAGATTTAATGCTATCCCTATTAAGATACCTATGTCGTTCTTTACAGACATAGAAAAAGCAATTCTCAAATTCATTTGGAACAATAAGAAACCTAGAATTGCCAAAACATCACTACGCAAGAAAGACGAATCAGGCGTTTTTGCCAAACCAGATATAAAGCTATACTATAGAGCTGTAGTAACGAAGACAACATGAAATAATATAGGAAAGAAGACCAATGGAACAGAATAGAAGACCCTGAAACAAACCCTCAAATATTTAAACATCTGATTTTTGACAAAGCGGGACAAATATTACATGGAGGGGAGACAGCCTCTTCAAGAAATGGTGTTGGACAAATTGGACAGCCACTTGCAGAAAGTTGAAATTAGACCCATATCTTTCTCCTTGCATGAGAATCAAATCAAAATGGATCAAGGAGTTAGGAATTAAACCAGCTACCTTGCAACTGATGGAAGACAAATTAGGTCCAACACTTCAGCGTTTGGGAGTAGGCAAAGACTTTCTCAACATGTCTCCTAAAGTGAAGGAAGTAAAGTCAAAAATCAGTGAATGGGATGCCATAAAGCTAAAATCTTTTACACTGCCAAGGAAATAATCATAAAAGTCAAGAGATTTCCTACAGAATTGGAGAGAATCATGGGCTGTGACTCCTCTGACAGGGGCCTCATATCCAGAATCTACAAAAGCCTCAAAAATCTCAACTACAAAAACAAACAATCCAATCAATAAATGGACCAAAGATCTAAATAGAAACTTCTCAACAGAGGACATTTATCAAGACAATGAATACGTGAGAAAGTGCTCTAAATCACTAGTAATCAGAGAAATGGAAATGAAAGCTACATTAAGATATTATCTCAGGCTGGTCAGATTGGCAAAAATGAAGAAAATAAATAATAATAGATGCTGGAGGGGTTGTGGAGAGATTGGCACACTAGCACACTGTTGGTGCAGCTGCAGACTGGTACAGCCCCTCTGGAAAACAGTGTGGAGAATCCTCAAAAAACTAGGATTGAGCCCACTATATGATCCTGCTATTCTTCTCTTGGGTATTTTTCTAGGGGATTTAGAATCAGCACACTACAGTGACACAGTGAAATCGATGTTCATAGCAGCTCAATTTACAATAGCTAAATTATGGAAACAACCCAGATACCCCTCATTGGATGAATGGATCCAAAAACTGTGGTACATATATATCATTGAGTTCTTCTCAGCAGGTGGAAACAATGATATTGCAGCCCTTGAAGGTAAATGGCTATGGAAGAAATTATGCTGAGTGAAATAAGCATAACTCAACCAAGGGTCAAATGTCTTCACTAATCTGTGGAGGCTAGAGCTAGACCCAGGCCATTGAGAAAGGAGGTCTATTATCATGTAGAAAGGAGGTCTATTATAAATCCAGATATGGTGTAATGTCATACAACCTAAGGCATTTGTAGAGATGTATTGGGGAGGGATAAGGGTGGGTAATTGAGGGGGAGCTCTTGGGGGTAAGTCTAATTTTCAGAATTTATATATATTATATTATTTCATTAGAAGCTTGTTTGATTTTTCAATAAATAAATTTCTGAATAAAAATTAAACTTAAAAAAAGAAATAATAGGCTTATTAAAAAGAGGACAGAATGTAAACTTTTCTAAGCCCATCTGTATTTACTTATTATATGCCTTAATTCTGTTGTATGCTTGTTTTGGAAAGGTGAATTTTCTCCATTGCATCATTGCATTAGGATCCATTTGAGAATAATAAAAATCTCATATTCATCATGCACAATTTCTTCTGTAAGAAAAATCTCAGTGGATGCAGGAAACTACACTTGTGTAAGTTGAGCTGTATTGGAGTATAAAAAACACAAACATACACACACTTCAAACATCTAGCAGCTTAGAGTCCTGGTTCAAAAATACCAAGCAGTTGATACAAAAAGAAGTATAAAGCATCAAAGAAAATGTTGAAATAATAAAATATTTGAAAAAGAAATAGAACCTGGGAGAACATGTGATATCTTCCAAGAAATGAGCTTAAATGGATCCATTTGGTACCATCAGAGACAGTAGAGTAGAAAGCAAATAAATGCATATCGCTATAGCAATATTAAGTACTACATAATCCATGAGAGCAAGGTCTAAAGATATAGAAGAAATGGAAGGACCCTTGACCAGATGGCTTGTAGAACAAAGTGAAAGAACCAGAGACAATCTGTCTCACATCAAACAGAAAGCACTGTATATAGATAAGCATTTTAAGAAGAAATCATCAAATTCTCCTGCCCTACTTTAGTGTTAGTATGGTCTGACTGTAGTGGTTTTAAACACCAGTCCAAATTTCAAACCTTTTAGATACTAGATAAAGTTGTGAACACAGATAAGAAAATGACAAAAAAATTTATCAGCAGTGGTACAGAAATTAATTGCATGGAAAGCGTATATGTGGGATCTGATTTTTTTTCACAATTTTGATAGATAAGTATCTATAAGGAACATGGCTTTCAAACAACTATATCTCAGAAGCAGAAAAAATGTATACCTTCGGATTTAAGCTTGCAAAAACTCAAATAACGAGGACATTATGCTAGGGGACCATGATCCACCCAGCTGTATCTCATATAACAGCTTTATATCATATTCCAGAAACATTCCCTTCCTCCACTCCACAGTAATTCACAAACTGCAACCCTTCTGATGACCACTTTGATCAGCAAACTGTGTTTTCTTCAAGATTAAGTGTGATATTGTGAAGTGTTTCTTTATTAAGCATATAGAATATGCGAGACTATGCTATTGTTTTTTCTTTCATTAGTATCATTTTTAGTATGTCACTGATGATCTTTTTGCCTGTTGTGCACCTACCCATTTTCTCCCTAATTTCCATGTTTTATTATATCTTTTTGCATAATGCAGTGATACTTAGGAGCACATATGTTGTGTTATAAAGCATCTATACAATTGAATTTGAGTTTCTCTCTGATATCATTTTTCTCCCTTCTTGTGTTCCCACTGTCTCTTTCATCAGGGACAACACTCCATTTGTTGACACTCTGAAATCCAAAAGTTGCCATTTAATCAAGTTGTTTAGCTAATAAAATAATGTGGCAAACTATATATGGCTAAAACAAGTGGTTTTTCATTTTTATGTATTAAAAATATCCCTTTTAGTTCCTAAAGAAAACAGTTAAGGCAATAAGAAATAAAGTAAAGGAATATCAATAGGCAAATACATTGAAATTGAATTGCAGCATGTATTTAATACAATAGGATAGTTGTGAGAAGACTATTAAAGGGTGCACTCTTCAAAATGGACTTTTTATTTTTATCATAAAATTCCCTCCATAACTATGTGGACTTTGACACTTATACATTTGTTGTTGCAAAGAGCTTCCTGACATTTTATTGATGTTCTGTGATGATTCACATTCATTAATATTGAAGGGAGTCTTCTTTGTGTTATTTTCATAAGAAGCAAAAGAAATTCCAAACAAAATTACAAAGATTATTAATGTCTCAATTACATAGCATATGCAACAACATTGGCTTAAAGTTTAGAAATACTTATATTAATATCTAGAAATTTTCAAAAATTGGGGAGAATTTTTGTTTACCATGGGATTAAAACTTTAAAAAATCACTTGGTCAAGAGCAATGATAATTCCATATAATTTGAAATAAGTTAAGAGAACACTCCAGTAAATTTGTGTACATATGTTCTAAAGATTATAGAGAAAAATGGTTTTATACTACATGCAACACAGCCCAAAACTAAACAGTAAAACTAGTCATTTTATTTAAGTCTCTGCTTTATGCCTAAGTAAAAAGAAGAGAATCGAATTATATGGATTCAGTAAAATAAAATATAGCAATTGCAATATTTCATAAAGAAATTAGCAAAATAAGAGCAGAAGAAGTTGTCATCTATTAGGAAAGCTGAGAATAAAAATCAGAAAACTATGGAACCAACCCAGATTCTCCTCACTGGATGAATGGATCCAAAAATTGATACACACACACACACACACACACACACACACATACACACACAATGGAGTTCTACTTAGCCTTTAGAAACAATGATATGGCAGGCTTTGAAGATAAATGGATGGCTATGGAAGAAATCATACTGAACAAAGTTAGCCAAACCCAGAGTCAAGAGTTGAATGTTTTCACTTAGTTGTGGAGGCCAGAGCTAAACCCAGTCTTGGATGTAGGGTTGTCAAACTTCATGTATTAGACCCAGAAAAGACATAGCAAGACATAATTTAGGACAACCATAGATATGTGGGGGGAGGGCAGAGGGGAGGGGACAGGTAAAGGAGGGGAGAGGGAGAATAAGGTGGGAACTAGGGAGACAATCAGCAATGTAGCATACCCTTTACTCCCCCTAATAATCCAATAATACTTATGCTATTATTTAATTCTGGAAAATTCACAATCTAAGCATTCATATCACCTGTAGGGCCAAAATATAGAAGAATCAGGAGACTGAGGGGTGGGTGATGTGGGGGTAATTCTAGTTTAAGAATATATACCTAACACTTTATATGCATTTATGATTGTACAATAACTCCTTAATAAAAATATTTTAGTTTAAAGTGCTTAATTTAGTAACTCTAAGAACTTTGGATTTTTCCTATTTCTCTTTCTAGATGATATTAGATTTTGGAAATTTTAATTGGGAAATTTGACAGGTTATTCCATTGGACCCCAAGTTTGCAAACATTCAAATGTTTGAACAAAATTGACACAGGTTCATTATAGTAAGTTGGACAACATAATCTAAAGTTATAGATTATATTTGTATCTATAATATTCATATATTATAATTAGCCTGTTATGTACTTATATTAAATTTTATATTATTATATCATATACCCTATATTTAAGTCTTTATAGGTGTTCCACCTCTGGGACAAAGGAACAAAATGAGTTACTAACAGTGGCCAGTTATAGGGAGGGAAATATTTGATTGTAATAATCTATATTCCATATCAAGGAAACATTCAATTGTATAAATTATGTTCCATTTAGATGTAATGCATTTTTAGATATTTAATTAGACATTATTAAATACTAAATAGGTACTTAAAGGAATTAGCTTTCTAAAACATAATTACATGGACATCCATCTTCCTCTTTGATTGCGGAAAAAATGAATTATTTCTGTCTGTTTGGTCCTCCTTTAGACCTCATATACAATTAATTGTAATAATTATGTGCAATGACACACTGTTAATTTTGCACAGGCATGCTGCATTACAGTTTATCTATGTAATTACTCTAAATGGTGTAATGAGCACCTTCCCACATATCAACTCAAACTTAGCTCTTGTATATGAGATTCATCACTGAATAGCATGATATTAATCATGTGAATGGATGGCCATTTGAAGTTTCTGGCTATTCACAACATAATTGTCATAGTTGAGAAAAAAATTTGTCTTTTCTTTTCAGATTAGTAATGTGTTTATCTTTAAAGTACTGAGTGCATGAATGGATATATCAAAATGAAACCCATTAATATATACAGTTAATATTTATAAATAAAAAATAAAAATTCAAAATGAACATTCATCAATTTGGTTAATTCACACCTTATTTTGAATTATTTTAAACTTATTGCTATTTTTATCTAACTTGCAATATTATCACAATATCATATAATTTATATTAATATACACAGAGATACATAAATTATTGCCATTAGCACATTTTGCCTTCAAATATAGGATATGGAAAAGAGCATAAACTTTAAAATGCAGGAGATTAAAAATTGAACAAATGAGATATTTTCCTAACTAATGATTTGAAAAAAATGATCTAAATTGTTTCTAATATTTTAGACCAATAAGCCTGATTTTAGATGTGATTTTCAGTTAATGCTTAGTTTATATTCTAACTAAAATATCAAATGCCTGTATTCTGTTCTAAAATACAACAGTGAAACTTTTTTTCCAATTTATTATTAAATCTTACTGTTAAAGAAGCTGAAAAACTGACCATAAAAAGGCAGTCAAAGCAAAATACACTTCAAATAATATTTGCTTTGTGAACTGAATTTCATCTTTTCCTAACTGCAAATTTTTATACTCTTTGCTTTTTAAAAATAAGATTTATGGACCTAGTATTAGTTTCAGAATATTTTTAATATATATTTTATATAAACAGTTTAGAAATCTATTTTAAATGATCTAGAATAGAATAGGTATAAATTGAGTAATATTACAGATTTATTTAAACTCTCCCTCCTTTTCCAAGGTTGACTGAGACAGTGTCAATTACTTCTATGATACATGGACTGTGATCCACTCCAGAAACATATTAGCCTATAAAATAAGATGTGGGGATAAGAAGTCAACTACTAGTTGCCCGACACTCAGATATAAGTACTCTCAGTGAGTAACATTGAATATACAGTGAATAGTATTTTGAAATTTGTCTAAGTATTTTGGGTACAATTCAGTAATCACTCATTTCTCAATCATTTCAGGCTTAACCAGAGGTACATACTAACAAGTTGAGCAAACTAAGGGGAAGAAACTAATTTGGCCTTATAGGATAAAGATAAATTCTGAAGAGATGTTGAAGAATTGTAATATTCAAATCTGCTAAAAAACATGAATATAAAGATAATAGATTGAGATAAAAATAAATAAATGTATAAATTCTCAGGGGAAAATAATGTGATACATTGGGGAAAGAAATATTGAGGATCTCAGTAAAGTTTTACAATACTTCTTTGCTAGAAATACCAGATGCTCACTCCAATGACCCTTCTGCTCTAATAGAGTTTCTCTAAATTATCAGTGGAATTGGGTTGACAGGCACTGTAGGCACAGTCTGAAAAGGGGAATATCTTCTAAAGGTATACATCACACACACTTGAGTATCAACCGCATCTAAAGCCCTCACTATGGATAATTCAGTGGCCTTAGGTAAATACAAGAGAAAGAACCATGATATCCTTGTTGCAGGTCTAGAAACTATAGTGCACATTCATGTTAAATTGTGATATTAAATTGTCAATGTAACCTCCTGTTATGTCAACTGAACATTAAAGAGAATGGTAAAGCCCTCAGATTTGATCTTACCATCTTTATAGCAGATAAGTTAGCCAGTTGCTACTGATTCAGTATCTGGCAAAAGAGAGGAGACTTTTGGGTCAGAAGTAATGGACTTTACTACTCACCGCAGCATAAGCATCCTGTTCATATTGGGTCTTCTTATTCCACTTGTCCAGCAGGGTCAATGCAGAGGGCTTAGATGGCAGCTATGTATGTAGTAGTTTGAATTATAGAAGAAGAAAAACAAGTATGGAGAATTTGAAGGACACAAAAAGAAAAAAGCATGACTGCACTTTGTCACCAAAGGAGACATTACCTAATCATCCAAGATTGCTCACTATAACCATGACTTTTAGAAATGGCCAGGGCAAAGAGCTGCCATTCTTACATTCTTGGTGTATCTTCTGAGGCTTGTGGGAATGTGAGAGATCATAGAGAACTGCCTACTAAGTCCACATTTGGAAGGACACTCCAGATGAGAGTGCCCATTTTCATTGATTAATTTGTTTAGTTAATTTGGGGAAAATAAATATTTTCCTTGATTTCTAAGCATTCCTATAAAAATTGTTAACCTCCTGAGACACAGAAACAATTTACTCTTTGGATACAAAAACAAATGAACTATTTTAATTCTATTAAAGTGTGTAAAAATTAATCAAGTTTTTATGAATAAAAAAATAATATCCAATCTAAATTGGACAATAGGAAGTCAAGAAACACTCATTGAGAGAGTTAATAAATGAATGAATAGAAAAAAAGCTTTCATCATTAAAGCTTAGCCCTAAAGTGTAGCATTTAGCCAGATCAAGACTGGAGATAATGGAGTAGAGAGATGGGGTTGAGCAGGTGGGAAGAGAAATAGGAAAAGGAAGAAATTACAGAATGAAATTGACCAAATTATGCTATGTGCATTATGGATATATCACAATAAATTCCACTTTTATGTATAACTGAAATGCCCCAATTGAAAAAAGTAAATTAAAAGAAGAAAGACCAGTAGAGCAGCAGAAGGGATGGGGGTAGTGTGTAGTACTGTGGATTGAAATGGAGCAAATTCTATTTATTCATAATATGTTAAAATTAACCCCATAATAATGTTAAACTATTATGTACTAATAAAAACAAAGAAGCAAAAAAGAAGGGAGATAAAACATTAAAGGTAGAGGAAAAACATATTGAAAACCTCATAGTTGGAGTAAATAAGAACTTATATGCCATATTAAAGATATTATGTTTACCTCCAGAGTATTGATAATAATTTTCATCTTTCAACAAAGGGATGGTAGGATCAAAATTTACATTTTTCAAAAATTCATTTCAGCTGTTGAGTGGAGACTAGTTTTCTGAGGGTAACAGGAAGTAGGAAAGCTGCTTAAGGAAGATATTATTAAACCACTGGCTGCCCTGTGAGGAAGGTGACAGTCAACATGGAAGTGATTGAGCAGGTTCAGATAGGACTCATACTTAAGACATTAGAAATTGCTGAAGAGGACTAGTGAGATGCTGGCATCACTGTTCATCAATAACTAGGCCACAGTTTGAACTGCAGGACACATCCTGGAGCCATGCACAGAAAGAAGTCTGGAGAAGAAATACATTTGGAAGATTCAAAAATCAAGAATAAAATTTAGGGCAAATCAATTTTTAGATAAATGGGAGATAACCACATAGAAAATCATGATATACGATATTGAGAGATCAGCACTATCTATATCTCTGTTTTTACTGTCAGTATAAATCTGAGTGGCATCTGAAGGCAAAGAAGTAGATGAGACAATCAAGAAAGATTTTAAATTGGAAGGGCAAGATGAAGGCAATTAGACCTCAGATGAAGAGTCTGAAAGAAATAGGGATATGCCACAGAGGAAAAGGCAAACAAACTCAATGGATAGTTACTTCAGAAAAGAAGGGACAGAAACTGGGTGACCGATGAGAGTTCTTATGAGTAATAAAAATGCCAATTGATGGACTGGAGAGGTGGCTCAGTGGTAGAGTGCTTGCCACATATGCCTAAGGAGCAGGGTTTAATCCCAGTACCACATACAAACCTAAGTGTTAGAAAAGCAAAAGCCAGATGAAAAAATAAATAAATAAACAAACTTGACTCTATCATTTTCTCACTCACTCTCTAAAAAAATGTCAATTGAGTTTCGTGATATGTAAGTTAATTAATGACATTAGTAGTTGCAGTATTGTAGAATTGTAGGTATGGAATCCATGTAACAACCCATCAGAATCTGAATGTGTGTTATATTTCTATAAGTTTTCAAAGGAATACACAGTGATACATTCATCATAAAAATTAAATCCATGGGAAAGAAGTAAAATGTAAGAAATAATGCAAAGCAAATTTTTCAGTGAAATATTTCAGGAATGTTCATTACTGACTATTATAGGTGACTCATTTTGTAGACACCCTTATAAATGCAGGAACTAAAACTCCAGGCAATAATGATTTGCCTAGAGGGGACTCAAACATAAAATCTTGAATAAAAAAATTTGGATCATGCTGGAAATACATATAGTTACATATATAAATTAAAATTTTAATTGCTACAAATAAAAATCTATAACATCCAAACTAGCAGGTGAAGGAGGAAAAGAAAAAAAGTGAAAATGAAAGAGAATACTGGAATTAAAAAAAAACTTAAGAAGTTTTAAAAGCTAAATAACTGGGAAGATACTATCTGCATGAATATTAAAAAACATACAAAATGACACTAGGACATTAGATTAAAAAATCATAAATTACTGGGTCTCAGCAGTAGAGTGCTTGC
Organism: Aplodontia rufa; assembly: GCA_004027875.1. Lineage (NCBI taxonomy): Eukaryota > Metazoa > Chordata > Mammalia > Rodentia > Aplodontiidae > Aplodontia > Aplodontia rufa. The sequence continues at coordinate 32,805 of PVKS010015562.1, read as the reverse complement.
CTGTCATGTGTGAGGACCTGGGTCCAAAACCCAAAACCACATATACAACTAACTGTTGGAGAAACAAAATCCAGATGAAAAAAAATAAGCAAAATTGATTCTCTCTCTTTCTCTCTCTCTCTCTCTTATTCTCTTTTTTAAAAAATAAAATTACTACATTCTGAAGAATAATAAGTAATAATTTGAATCATTGAAACCCTCTTTAGAAAGCAGGATTAATTGAAAAATATTTAATATTTTTCCACATATGCAAAATTTACTAATTTCCTTCTGCTGGAATAGACCATGTTTAAACTATGACTTAGGAAGATGAAATAGCTCTCTCAAATTTATAACTTTTGAGGTAAAATTTGTGTCAGGCCACATATTCCCTACCTTCAAATTTGATTCTCTTTTATTAAAAGAAATTACATTTTAGATAATATCATATAATAAATAATAGCTGTGCAGTTGGCTTGGTTAAAAAGATTTATAAAGTATAGGACATAAAGCATAATTACATTATTATAGTTTTAAATTAAGAATCCCACACTATTTAGGGCAGATTTGATTTGAATGCATACTTAGGGAGACCTGTATTAATAAAATATTTTAACAATAAACCATGAGTAAGGGCCAAGGGCGTAAAGTCAGCATACAGAGGCAATTATACTGAGAAGCCTATTGCATCTATAGGTACTAAATCTTACAGTTGGGCAGAGTTCTGCTGGTAAAAGCTAAAGATTTCTTGTCCAGTTTCTCTGCTTTGTGAAATTATGGAAAGATGTCCCATGCTCTTGGTTAGGCAGAATTAATATAATAAAAATGGCCATTCTACCGAAGCTTTATGTAGATTTAATGCTATCCCTATAAAGATACCTATGTTGTTCTTTACAGACATAGAAAAAGCAATTCTCAAATTCATTTGGAACAATAAGAAACCAAGAATTGCCAAAACACTACTAAGCAAGAAAGATGAAACAGGTGATTTTGCCATACCAGATTTAAAACTATACTATAGAGCTGTAGTAACAAAGACAGCATGGTACTGGTATCAAGATAGGAAAGAAGACCAATGGAATACAATAGAAGACCCTGAAACAAACCCTCAAATCTTTAAACATCTGATTTTTGACAAAGGGGGACAAAATATTACATGGAGGAGTGACAACCTCTTCAAAAAAATGGTGCTAGACAAACTGGACAGCCACTTTCAGAAAGTTGAAATTAGACCCATATCTTTCTGCTTGCACCAGAATTAAATCAAAATGGATCAAGGAGTTAGGTATTAAACCAGACACCTTGCAATTGATAGAAGACAAATTAGGTCCAACATTTCAGCCTTTGGGAGTAGGCAAAGACTTTCTCAACATGTCTCCAAAGTGAAGGAAGTAAAGTAAAAAATCAGTGAATTGGATGCCATAAAGCTAAAAAGCTTTTGTACTGCCAAGGAAACAATCAAAAAGTCAAGAGGTTTCCTATGGAAGTGGAGAGAATCATGGGCTATGATTCCTCTGACAAGGGTCTCATATCCAGAATCTACAAAAGCCTCAAAAATCTCAACGACAAAAACACTAACAGCCCAATTGATAAATGGGCCAAAGAGCAAAATAGTGACTTCTCACCAGAGGACATTGATCAAGCCAATGAATACATGAGAAAGTGCTCTAAATCTCTAGTAATCAGAGAAATGCAAATGAAAACCACATTAAGATATCACCTTATGCCAGTCAGAATGGCAAAGATGAAGAAAATAAACAGTAATAGATGCTGGAGGGGATGTAAAGAAAAAGGGACACTAACACACTGTTGGTGGAGCTGCAGACTGGCACAGCCCTTCTGGAAAGCAGTGTGGAGAATACTCAACAAACTAGGGATGAGCCCACCATACGATCCTGCTATTCCACTCCTGGGAATCTTTCCAGGAGATTTAGAATCAGCACATTATAGTGACACAGCAATATCTATGTTCATAGCAGCACAATTTACTATTGCTAGACTATGGAAACAACCCAGAAGTCCCTCACTGGATGAATGGATCCAAAAACTGTGGTACATATGTACCTTGGAATTTTACACAGCAATTGGAAACAATGATATTGCAGCTTTGAAGGTAAATGGATGGCTATAGAAGAAGTTATGCTGAGTAAAATCAGCTTAACCCAGAGATCCAAGGGTCGAATGTCTCCACTCATCTGTGGAAGTTGGAACTAGACCCTGGCCATTCAGAAAGGTGGTCTATTATCATGTGTTAAATCCAGATAAGGTGTAATGTTATATACAGCCTAATACATTTTTAGAGATATTGTGGGTAAGGGAAGGGAGGGATACGGGTGGAAAATTGGGGGGGCACTCCTGGGGGTAAATCTAGTATCCAGAAACTATACACACTTTATAGTATTTTGTTAAAAATTTGTATGGTTGTTCAAAAATAAAAATTAAAATTAAAAAAAAGAAAAAAAAACATGAATCTGTTCATAAGATGAAGTGTTTGGGTCAGCAACTGCTGGTTCCTGAAGCCAGAGTCACCTGCTGTCAAGCCAGTCCTCTGCCTCTTCCTAAAGTTCTGCAGCAGATGAAGAGGCCTAGGGCAGCTCTCATCCTTATGCTCCCTGCTGTGGGTCAAGCCAATGAAGTTTGCAATTAAGGCCTTTTACACAAACCCTTTATAGTAGCGACAAACTTGGTCATAACACCACAATTAGCTCATGAGCTACTTGAAATTACTTGTGTGGTCTTTACCCCATGAGATTTTGATTCTCCAGAAATAGGGCAAGCATCAGGCATCTGTAATTGTTTAAAAACGCTCCAAATGATTTAGCATTCAGGGTGGGAAAAGCTATTGCACCTGCTAAATACCAGTTAATGGGGCTGGAGGCCAATTTTTCCTTCTTCTCAATTTATATGCACTACTTTAGACACACTCCAATATCAAAGGAAAGAGAATAGCTGATTTTACTGAACAAAGATCAGCACATTTAATGGACCCCATTTTCAAACTGGATTCAATAGTTCTTCCTTACAGGAGACACCCGTGATGGCGCTGACTACCTGATGCCTGGAACAGAGCATTTCAGATCTCACATTTCCTTATTTATTTTTGGATTTATGAGGCAGTTTAATAAGACAGCACTTGCTTTCAAATCATAATTTGTCCAATTCCCAAAAAAAAAAAAATCACTGCTAAGTATGCTGATGGTTCAGTTTTTACGTCCATCTCCATCTACCTGAAAATAAGATTCCTGCAATTTACACTTAGATTTGGAGGAGATAATTATCTGCTTAAATCTGCAGCCTAAGCCATGTACTGATTAAAAGGAAGGCCTGGATTTGGGAATCATGGGGTTCATGAGCAGTGAAAAATAAAGTCTTACATTTTTTTTCCTCAAGGTAAATACTAAAATACCAAAAGAATTTGTTTTCCACAACTGTTAAAATATAGACAGTTGTGGATAACAAATCTTTGCAAATCTTTTGCTTACTCTAAAATAATTTTAGGTTTACACAACTGGTAAAGTATAGATGTAGAGGAAAGGGAGCAGGGAGGGAGGAAGGGAGGAAAATGGGAAGCATTGGGCCCTGAATTAGAGCAAATTATATTCCATGCATGTTTAATTATGTCAAAATGAACCCTAATGTTAAATATAACTGGAATGAAGTAATAAAAATTTATAGACAGTTATGGATAACTAATCTGTACAAATCTTTGTGCCTGTCTTTGATTTTTTTTATTTTATTGAGGAGTTATATTGTTGTACAATCATAAATGCATATGTAGCAGCAATATGATATGTACCTTTAGTGCTAATCCAGTAGCACTAAAGGTACATATACATTAGCACTGTAGTACCTACAGTGCTAATCCGATACATCCCCACATCATCACACCCCAGTTTTTAATACATATTTATTTGACTGAGTTTTCACAATGCTGCAATATCTCCCATCATTTGTGGCAAAGCATATGGAACTAAAGGATATCATGTTAAGTGAAATAAATCCATCACAGAAAGACAAATACTGCATCTTATCACTCATTTTAAAATTCTAAATAGTTGTGCTCACAAAAGAACAGAGTAGAGTAATGGTCACTGGAGATTCAGAAGTGTAGGGGTGAGGGTAAAGAGAGATTAGAAAATGGGTACCTAAATACAGTACATTAGTTATAGTGTTCTATAGCATAGTAGAGTAACTATAGTCTGTAACAATTTATGATATATTTCAAAATAAGTAGAAAAGAGGCATTTGAAATTTCCCAGAATGAAATGATAAATGTTTGAGGAGACAAAAATGTTCAATACCCTGGTTTTACCATTATACATTGTGTACAAGTATCAAATTATTATATAATACCCCCATAATATGTAGAAACATTGCATGCCAATTAAAAATAAATGAAATATTAGAACAATGTACCTGTGGATGTGAAAGAAAAAAAGGAAAAAAAATGCATTCATAATGTTCCTGCAAGGTGTTCTCAAGCATGTACCAATTCACACACTCAAGAGGAAGGAATTGCCCATTTTGCTTGTTGCTCTCTCACCAGTACCTACAACACTGTGCCTGATCCTTTAAAACCTCTGGCACATTCATAAAGCTATTTTTATTGTCCTCTGTATCTACCAAAATGAGATAACACTCATTCTTCTTATCCAGTATTAGCAGTATTTGTAGATTGTTGTTACTCTGATTATTACGCATAATCTATACATAATTTTATATTTTATTGTGCCTATTCACAGTAATTACATTTCTGAACCTTTATCAGTACTATCATAACAAAGTGTAAGGATTGTAGGGCAAAGTAGTTAGCAAATAGGGTTACATAAATATTTAAAGCACAATTTTGCTAGTCAAATTAATGATCACCTCTATAATAGCTAATTCATATCCTCTCTGGGAAGTGACTTCTGTTCTACATCCCTGCAAGTATCTTCTGCTTCTTCAATGTACCTGGGTGATATTGTCTGTACCTGTTTTCTATATCATGCAGTTACCTACATTGCTAATAGATACTGTTGCCATTCTAAGACACTGTCAATCATAATCATTGCTCTCTCTCATTCTTGTCTTGGCTACTTCCCATTTTTCTTTGGACCAAATCCTAGTGCTTTGGGGGAATTGGTTAGACACATAGGTCCTCCTCCTCTTAACTATGCTCATTTAGGCCTATAACCTACATAGCTTGAAAAGTGAAAACTTGAAAGCTGACATCACTCCCCAATGCATGTGATTACCACCAGAATAGCAAGCTGGGAACACATCAATAAAGGGTCATCACTGAACAATTTTGTACCTTAATGCAGTTTCCTTCACTTTGGGACAACACTCTCCCAGGAAATATCTTCTGTCCCACATCAAAATAAAGGCTCTGTTCCAAACTTCTGTATCTTCAGACATACCTGAGATTCTTATCATAGGAGTCTCCATGGAACCCATGGTTGGGGTGGGATTGGGAATAGATCTAGTAGAATGCCATATTTTATAATGAGATCTCAGCCCATTTTACTTGTATCTCCTGCCATCCCTAGCACTGCATAATTTAAATATTAATATTTTATGTGCATACCTATTCTAGGTATGTATCTATGCATCTATGAATTTACCTATACACCTATGAATACCTACCTATCTATATCTACAGGTCAGTACTACCTTTATGTCTGGATCTATTCCCTCCTTAAGAAGATTTGCCCTTGTTAGTTTTGAGTCATTCTAATGACCTGGAGTAAACTGAGAAATAGAGGATGTTTACGTTTGGCAAGAATTAGATATAAGTTTTATATATAAATTACCTTTGAAAATATACTTCTTAAATGAATTTTCCAAAGAACTTAATCTAAAACCCAAGAAAGAAAGAATGGGATTCAACCCATTTAGAGTCTTAAATACATTTTTCTTATTTAATATACTTTTTTATGTAGTTTGAATTTTCTTATTTGATTTTTAATCTTTGTATTAGGAATTATTTTCATTGAAGGATTATTAACATAAAATAAGTCACAGCTATGATAAAGATTAATTTTATATATTCACATTCCTCAGTAAAAGTTAATAAGATAAAATTTCCACTGAGTTCATTTTTTCCAACTTTATTCTCAAGTAAGACCCAATAAATCTGATTTATAAAGAGCAAGTATGCAAAACTCTTTTTATTATCACTTTGGATTAAGAGCATTCTAGGAAATAATCTAATAAAATGGTGACTAAAACATAGCATGTCCTCTAAATGAGAACATAAGTGCTGTTTTGTTTTGTTTTGTTTTGTTTCATTCTCATACAGGTCCTGTATGAGCTCTGGAAAAATTACTCTTTGATCCCAAATGACTATATCTCTACGAAGCATACCTTTCACCAACAAAATCTCCATGGTATGCTTTTTAAATCCATCCTGGTCAGAAACCGAGATTTGATTCCTTTCACATCTGACTTCTGAAAACCAACAAGCATTTGGACAACAGGAAATCTTGTAGAATTCCTTTCTGTCATTAATACTGGATCATTCTTCATGCCAAGGTGCAACTAGAATGACTTTTATGTACCTCAATGGGAGCCTGCTTCCACATTTAAGACTATTGGAGTAGAAAACTGGTCTGAAGGGTTTTCTGTTTCAGGTTTGAGAAATGAGAGTGAAAGAAGGGATTGCTTTCTGTGAGCAAGTGTAATTTTGCCCTCACATTGATGATGATAATTCCATACAGGAATTTATGAATTTTTATTCTTTAAGGAAAATAAATCTTGAGTCTAATTATAGAAAAAGGAAGGACATCTGTATTTAATATTTAGCAAATATATTTACATACACACATATATGATATGAATATTCTAATTAGGGACAAATAATAGACATAAATATTATAGGAAATGATAAATTTATCACTACTTCCTAGACACAAATTTTTTCCCTGGAGGAGTAAACCAAAGACGTTTAACTAGTGCTGCTTACACCATTTTGGTTCTAACTTCTGTTTCTTTATCAAGAAGATGGATCTATAAGAGAAATCTGAAAGATAAAATTGAGTATAAAGGATCATGCTTTATACTGAAAATCTATTGCACAGATTTATTGTTAAAAGTGCTACACAGGCATAAGAAACGTGTAGGTAACTACAGTGAAATGGATGATCTTTATATACTTTCACCAAATCTATTAAAAGAGAGTATTGAGTTTGGCAGGATGGGGCATATGTAATTGCCCTTGTGAGCACAATTAATCTCACCTAACAGTATAGCTAAATCTGTAGCATTCCCTTAGCAATAATCAGTGCTGAGCATTCCAGAAATCCCTATCTCCAATGCATAATTCAGGAAAACAAAAGGGTGGTTTTTCGATTTCCTTCAGTGTAAAATCCAGATCTAAGATTTGCTGTTTTAAAAACTCAGTGCCCCCATTTCACTGATGTGTAAGAGCTACATTTATTTACCTATAATTCAAGGCTTACTCTTTTTTTTCTTTCCTGCTTTAGGATTTTATAGTTTCTTTTTGTTTTTGTTTCTATTTTTGTTCTCTGATATAGAAATAGCAAAATCAAATGGAGATGGACAATCCAGATTTCTCCCCACAAATCCTTACCATGTGGGCACCATTTACACTCTTAAATCCAGGCACATTAATTTTCTCATTCAAGATAGTGACATTGAGTATATTAATTCCTTCACTGTCAGAATAGCTCTGTAGACACGGAGTAGGGCATGAAGTAAATACATTTATTTTAGTATTGCTTTTTATTGTTTGTGTACTCTTGAACAAATTCCTTACTTTCTCTTAGGATCTCCTGTCACCAACAGTCAACAGGGTGGTAACTGTCCAATGCTGTTTTAGTTTTTAGACTGGTGATAATTTTTAAATTTTTGAGAAAGTCAAAAGCATTTGCACTTAATCCTAACTTACACTTTGAATTTATCTTAAAAAATCAATTAAATCCCATCATTTTGGGGTAGCTAGGATGTGGCCTTTAACCATATTCAGCAGTGACTGCCTTACTTCCCTGTCTTCCCTTACTTTCCACTCAGTAGCAAATAAGCTACTCAACAAACTCTTGCAGGCCCTTGTGTGGGGGCTCTTGCCTCTCACACTTCTCTCCTCCTTGCAATGTTGGAAAATGCCTGGGGCCTAGAAACCAACTTGGGCAATTGCTTTTGAATTTCAATCTGAGGATGGAATTTGTTCTGGCATATTCCTCAGTGTCAGTGGTTCTCACGTCCCCAAGGCCAGAATGTCCTCACAATGATTAGTCTTATTTTCACTCTAGAAAAACAGTTCTTGTATTCATAGAATTTTACAAAGTTCTGACACTCTTTCCCAGATTCTGATTTGAGGGTGTGACCTAGGCACCATAACTATGTAAAGTTCTCCTTCTAATGTGCTATGAAGTTACAGAACCCTTATCTAGTAGAATCTAAAATATTTTTAAAGATTTTTTTTAATCTCTTGGCATAAAAAGTCCTAATTTTCAAGTAAAGGATATTATTGAAAAATACCTGTTTTTTCCCTTAATAATTAAAGTTAATACAAAGATATCATGACTCAGAAACTATTTACCCTCTGACTTCCCTATAACAAAAAATAATTGGTTCTAGCTACTTTACTAAAGCAGATAAATGGGTTACAAACTGTCCTACTGAGATTTTTATGATCCTTAGAGATAGAAAACCATGATATGATGAAAGATAATTTCAAATGCTATTGGACACTTTATATATCTGTTTTAAAACTAAGATAGGATATGATATAATACAAAATATTTTAATAATCATATACAGTATTCTTTGCTGATATGTGTATTGAACATTATTAAAGACTGAGGAGGTTTGTGAAAAAAGTTGTATTGAATAGTTTTTACCCCAGCTTTTATCTGTGTGCTAAGATATATTGAGTTCCTCATCTATGTGCCCTGTATATAGAGTACATTATGTCCTTCAATAACAAATATTTATTATGTAGTATGTGGATGATTTCTTGAAGAGTTTGAGGAATGATCATATCATATAATGAGTCTGAGGCCTGCCTAGGCCTAGATTTCTTTCCCATCTTCAATATAATCCTAAAACCTGAAAATTCCTACTTACAGAAAAACAAGAACAACCTATTGTTCAGGAAAACTCCAAGAGTTTATGGTAAAATTGGTAGTGATAATACTGATTAACATACCACTACCAATTATTGTACCATGTTATCTAGATTTCATCTAATAGAACACCAGGATGTAAAGAAAGAGGATATGGTAAGGAGATATTTTGATCTGGAATCTAGATATAAGAAAGGTTCCTAATATAGAACATCCTTGAAAGAGATGATTGGGTGTTACTTGGCTATAGTGAATGGTGAGAGAGTGGGTAGATTGTCACAGAGATGCAGTGGTACTAGGGATCTGAACCACCAAATCCAGGTATTAGAGTTGGGGTGAGGGTTGGAAGGAGAAAATGAAAGAATAATCCTCCTATTTTATGTTTACAAGTAGCAGAGTGCTACTTGTAAAAGTTAGAGAGGTGGAGACTACTGGAATCAACTATCTAATGATTTTTCCTTGTATCTACTAATGACTTTAATAGTGACTAAAAAATAAAGACAGAAAGACATTCAACACTTTTCTGAAATAGTTGACTTGGAGTTAAGAAAAATAATTAATTGTAGGGCCTGGTACAAACAGCTATAATCCCAGTGGCTCAGGAAGCTGAGGCAGGTGGATTGCACATTCAAAACCAGCCTCAGCACCTTAGTGAGGTTCTAAGCAACTTAGTGAGACCCTATCTCAAAATAAAAAATACTAAAGAGTTGGGGATGTGGTTCTCAGATTACATGCCCCTGGGTTTAATCCCCAGTACAAAAAAAAATTAATCTTTCACTCTGTTGTTTTTCTCTCTAACCATCTCTAATCCCTGCTTGCTTGCTAATTTTTATCTTAATGTATGTCCAAGTTAACCCTGTATCATATGTCTTCGGATCATACACACTCTCCCTGACCCAAAAAAGCCATTCTGTAAATACTGACAATAACTAAACACAAAGTATCCTGTCTGGACTTTGATCTCCTGCTGGGTAAAATTATACAAAACCATTGTTTCCTTGCAAAAGTACAGACTGAGGTACTTTAGAGATTCAAGCAATGCACTACCTACCATTCCACAAAGAGACAGCATTTGTATTATAAGTTACATTTGCATTTATTAATTCAAGATGACCTAATTAAAGTAGCAAATATATTTTGAAAGCAGAGTAAAGTAACAGCCATGAATAATCATTTTGCTACCTGTCATGTCGATAGAGAAAAGGAGAAAGCATTTCCCCCTGAATTAAAACATTTGATCTCAGCGTGAGTGGTTTCACATATTAAAAATCTTGACATTGATATTGTAAAAAGAACATCACTGAATCTATTAGTAATCTGGACCACAAGTGAATGTGAGAGTGCTGCTAAGTAGATGGCATGTTTTCATAATTATAATCAGCTACACTGCTTAATTGAATGATAGTGTTTAAAGTGGAAAATTAAAAGTTTGATTATTTTTCTTCAAATTCGTGACTGCTTCTTAAGGAAGCTAAAATCTTGTTGGAAGTCAGAATTATCCATAGCTACTGATTGTGTGCTGTTTGTAACCAATCTACAGTTTGTCTAGCCACTTCCAATAAATTATTAATGCAATCAAATCTAAACTGTTTTCTTTCACATTCATTTTATTAAGGATCATGCTGTTAAGCACTTTTATTAAAAGACAGACATGTTGCTGTTTAACAGCATGTAAGTAAGTTTGGGAATCTCATCCTAAGGCCTTCAAGAGGTTACGTTTTATTTTGTTTCAGTGTTTGACTTGGGACTTCATTGTTTTTAACTATATGATTTTCAACAAAGTATTTATTGTTTGATATACAATTGTACCAGACAAAATGAAGATTACTATGGGGTACTGAATAGAGTTCTTATATACATTGAATGGTTTGGGAGACAATATTACACATATACAATGATAAAAATATAAGACAATGTGTTCTCAAAAGAATGCTACAGGGTGTGGCTTCTAAAGGGAGGAGTTCTCCTTAAGGCTCTGGGGTAGTATCAGAAGGTGATTAGAAAAGTAAGACAGACAGAGGGCTGCAGTAGAGGAATTACCTCCTCCTAAAGAGCTCTGATCCTATTTCTTTCTTAATAGTAGAAAGTCATTGTGAAATTCATTTAATAAGAAGGAAATCTCATTTATGTTTAAAATAGCCAGGTATCACATTAGAGACTTTATTTGACTTGAGTTGAAGTTCTTTTTTTCTTTTTTTCCAGGTTTGCAGGGAGCTCAACACATTTTTTATACTATACTTTATACTCATTGCTACTGTTATATCATGGTACTTATTAGACCTGCTTCCAGGTCTGGTTATTTAATGTGTCAAGAAACAAACAAACAAACAAAAAATATATGTGTGTGTGTATATATATGTGTGTGTGTGTGTGTGTGTGTTTATGTATATATGTATGTATATGTATATATGTATGTGTGTATATATGTGTATGTACATATATTAGTGTTTTCAATCATTTATTGTATTTTAATATATCAAATCCTAAATCCAAAACTCGATGGTTATTTTTATAATTTATATCTGAATTTAATTGTTTTTGTTTTTTTTAATGTGTTTTTTTTTTTAATAGGACTTGACACATAAAGAACTTTTGTAGATATTTGTTTATGCAGTGCTGGGGATTGAATCCAGAGCCTCATATATGTTAATCAAGCATGGTACCACTGAGCTACGTTTCATATATCTCAGCCCTCTTTATTTGTTCTTTTTTTATTTAATTGGTTCAACATAGTCTCACATATTTGAGAGAGTCATTGTTACATATTCATGCATACATGGATATTGACAAAGTAAATTAAGCCAGATCCTAGTCCAGGATCTCTCCCCTTCACCCATTCCCCAGTCTTATGTCTCCTCTATTAAGTATCCTCATGATGTAGATATAAACGAGCATATATATATTAATTCTGAGTTTATGTGCCTGCCTGAGTAAAGCTTGGCTTCTCATAGGAGTTAAGTATACCCCATTATATTGATAACCCCTCATTTCCCTCCCTCCTCTCCCTGTCTCCCTCTCTTCTCCTCCCACCTTAATAGCTATGGTTTCCCAGCTTATGTGATACTTCAACATTGGTGGGTTTATTTTATTAATTAAACTTAGCTAACTTTCTTCCTATCTTAGTTTTTACTCTAGATTCCACATATCTTCTAATAGTTGTATAGTTGCTGGTTTAATTCCTAACTCTTTGATCCATTTCAATTTGATTTTTGTGCAGGGTGAGAGCTGAAGTCCTTAAAGACTGGGAAGTTAAGACAGATGGAAAGATAAAGGACAAGTCCTTCCAGGTACAGGGAAAAAAAAAGTAAAAGAAAAACTAAACACAGTGAACCAAAACAAACCCAGAAGAAAACTTTTAGAATAATTTTGACCTGCAATAAGTATGTAGGAATAGGGTAAAATAAATATTATGGCAGGAGTCTGGCTCAAATGGTCTTAAAATGTAAAATTTTGTGAAATTCCAAGAGAACAGTTTTTGTGTTAAAAATAAATCCCTGGGGCCTGGAGCAGTGGCTCAGTATCTCAGTGATTGCGACACTTGTCTGGCACATGCAAGTACCTGAGTTCAAACCCCAGCAGCACTTACACAACAAAGTATCAAAGTAGCAAAAGCCACATGAAAAACTAAATAGAATTGATTCTCTCTTTCTCCCTTTCTCACTGTTCCTTTCTCTTAAAAAAAATAAATAAAAATAAAAAATAAATCCCAGGAAGACCTAGATGGTGATAGGAGAGTTTTAATTCTCAGTCACAACTGAGGTTACACTAAGCCTAAGTTTTATTTATCCTTGCTGTGAGCAGAGTGCCCCTAAACTTCTTTGATAGTTGTGAGAAGCACCACATTTAGTAGCAAGAGAAGCCTAAAACTCACTTTACTCCATGCCCTGCCATGTACGAAAACTGCCACGGGTCACGGGCTTCACCATTTTCTGCAGCTAAGGGAACATGGAATTGTAATACCATTCACAGTATGATTAGTTTCAATGTAAAAATGAATGTCCTACATACCAAATATCCTTTTAGTTCATGTCTAATGCTAAATTAATATACAAAGACCACTATAACTGGATAAATATAGCTGAACTCTTTGTTTTTTGGTAAAGCAGAGTCACATCACTTAAGAAATAAATTTATGTGTCTCCCTACTAGACACGGAAAGCACTAGCTCAGAGTTTCTCAACAGTGGTACCACTGGCATTTTGGAGGCAACATCTTTTTGTTGTGCATGTGTGTGGTTGTGGGTGAGGATGTCTTATGCATTGTAGGATGCTGAGCAGTATCTCTGGCCTCCACCCACTAGGTACCTGCCTGTTCTACCACACCCCTTCGGGGTAATTACGAGCATTATTATCTTTAGATGTTTACAAATGTCTCTTTGTGGGCAAAATCACTCTTGGTTGTAAAACACAGGGCAAAATAAAGGAGTTAAAAAGAGGAAAAACTCCAATTTAGGCAAATTTTCAGTTGGAATCTTTGGCTAAGCAGAATTGCAGTCTTTTTCGTAAACAATTTTCAAAGTCTCATCAGGCAACAAGAGATCAGGGTGAGATGAGTAAGACTCTAGCAGACATTCAGTGTGCATGGCAGATGCTTGAATATTGTGTTCTTTAATTTTGTAGATCTATTCTTTGTATCCCCATTGCTCCTAAAAATAAAGGACAAGCCTTGGGTAACAAATTAGTCACTTTTGGTCTTTACCACCATATACAGTAGATATTCTCTGAAGCAGACTTAGATGGAAGGTCTAACATTCAATGTAAGCAGAACAGAAGCAGTTTATTTTCCTTTTGTCAAAGAATGTATTTTGTGTCATACATAAAGAAAACAGTTATATAGTATCATTTAAGACTCCAGAGACTAAACAGCTACAGATATGAGATGAACAAGAACTGTATCCATGTGAAATGGGACTAAGGATGCTTCTGGACCATGATTCAAGGTTCCTTAATCTTCATGAAGAGAAAAGGTTCTAGAGACCCCCTAGTGTTTCTTTCTCACAGCCATATTCCCTTTCCCTTCATTTGCACAAGTATGACTCAACTACCCCTGTGATAGATATTACAGGGCAGCAGGAAATGTTAGCAATATTGGCATATTAAAGGAAAATGAGGAATAGTCTATTATACAAAGTACTTAGATCAAGGCACTCAGTCCAACATGTGCTTTTAGAGTTTGTGAAGTGTTCTTTATCACAAGTCAATATCACAGTAACTTGCAGATTGGTACTTTAACATCCGAATGCCCCTCATTCATATGTAGCTATATCCTTTCAATGGCATTAGGAAGTATGATTTAAAAGTTAATACAGCATAATATGCAAAAGTGACATTATGAATTTCTCCACTGTTTGGAATGATATCATGATAAATCTCAATATTATAGAAGTATTTCTGGATGTAACTAGTTTAAATGATATCCTTCCATGAAAGGTGAGATAGCTTAATTTAGGATATCATGTGAAAATCTGATTTAATCTCTACTTATTTGCATGTAAAAATATAAACTGATATAGAAAATATATTTGGATATCACCATGGGCACTGTGGAAATGACTGGAACTACTTGATCTACAAAGTCCTCACTTCTTGCTAATATGTCACTTATATACAAGTGCACTCCTGATCTCCTGCATCTAGTTACCCACCCCGGACCATCTACATAGAAGAATCACAATTAATAGCCATCTCTCAAACTTCCAGGCCTGTGCTGTTACCTTCCTGCTTTTAAAATAGTGCTATCCCCATCTCATTTCCTTCAGTCTAAGGATTCCTTCTTCATGATGGAAACTACACCTACACCTTCTGTCTCTTTCTTATTGACCCAGTAACTCATATTAACATACACTTGCCTTTCTTTCTGGAGGATCAATCCCATCAGGACACTGGTAGAAGGAATCCCATTCACTTCCCTGAACCAGCACAAAAATTTGTTGTTACCTACCTGCACTTCTGATTCTAAAATAATTCATTACAAAATGCTCTCCACGTTTTTGTTTTAATCACCCATAAGCTTCAATGAATGATTCTCTTTTAACATCAGATTGAAAGAAGAGGAAAGCTCTTTCAGTTTTTGATTATAAATTTAATAGTAGCAACAATGTGTAATTATTATTTCCATCAAATTAATTTACTTGGAAGATTACAAAAATAGGTATGTGGAGTAGAAAAAAATGGGGAGATTTTTAAAGAGCAGGTGTCAAACCTTGAAGATGAAAGGCAGTGGGTGAATATGTTCTAAAAAGCGTGTCATATAAAAATAATGTTGCACTCAAAGGTTTTGCTGTTTTCGATTTAATTTTATTTTCATCTGTAAAGTTCAGGTATTTTTTCTCTAGGTATAAGAAGGAATGGGAAATGTAAATAGGGAAAAAGAGGACACTATGTTAAGAATGGGAAGGAATTGATAAGGGGCGAAACATAATAACCAGTTACAAAAGAGTCCCACAAAGAATTCCAGCATGATGAATAAAGTACCTGCAATGAAAGGAGAGTTTAAATCCAGAGGTAGTCTCTTCTCTTCTAAGAGATAAGCCTCGGAAGACACTGCTAGCTCAGGTGTCATCATCATCATCGTCATCATCGTAACACATTGTACTGAGGAAAACTATAGACTAAAGGGTAGCATTCCTTGAGGAACATTTGCTGGATTTAGGGAAAACTGGGGACATGTAAGAAAAAAATTGGAAGTGGAAAAGAAGTAAACAGATGAACAATCTCCTAATTTTGTGCTAAAGATCAGAAACTTGAAATTGTCTATCACTCTCAATTTAAGTTCACAGTATAAATCAAAAAGCTTCAAGAGAAGAGTTAAAGGAACTAGCAATGTTTGGCCACAAAAACTGAAGATATTGCTAGCCAACATCACAATTAAAAGCCTGTCTTTAAAAAATAAGATTAGCGTCAACCTTAGTCCCATTGGAGGGATGATCCTGAGTGTTGTGATTTAGGAGGTGGTACATATCACAAACACACACAAAAGAAATGCGTTAAAGAAAAAAAACAAAAACAAAAAACAAAACTCAGACACACCTTTGACTCAGAATCTGGCACGTGGTACTGGCACAGAACAGCCCATACTGCAAATATCTGTTCTTGTGACTAACTCTTTCACATTCTTAGAACCTGCTTCACCTCATCCCTTGCTACATCTTGAAAACAAAAATCAACTGTGTTTGGAACTTTTCGAGGTTTGGATTGGGCTACCAAACATTTTGCAGGGTGACCAACTTGAACTCACGAAAGTTTCAGCTATGAAAATACTTGAGTAGGAGAAGGAAAGAAGTCACTTATGGATTGTTTTTCTCTTATATCAAGAAAGTAACAGAGTTTTGCACTAACTAAGCATGTTTTCATGCCATTCCAAGTACTTTTTTCTTTCCTTGTTGCAATTTGGGATTGCAAAAATAATCACCATAATAAGATTATTACATTTATTTTAGATAAGACAGATGCAAAGCGGGGAAAAAACAGAATAAAAAGGATGCGATTTGGCAAAAACCAAATTTTTAAAATTTATACCATATACATTATTTGGTATAAATTGTTGCTTTAAATGTTATCAGTAAAAGCTTAGCAAAAATTATGACATATGAATTATTTCACTTTAAAAATGATTAAATGATTTTACAGAAAATGTGTTTTTTTCCTAAATGGAAGGAAACAACATGTGAAAAAAATGTTACATATGTAGAATTCCAATAAAAAATAAGATAAATAAAATAAGAAAATGAACACAATCTCCATAACTATGAAAAATAAGATTCATTTACAAATAATCTCCACACTGATTTCTATAGAGGAAAATATTTTCTGGCAATCATAGATCAAAGAATATGAAGCAAAATTGGCACTAATTGGACATCAGACTGCTATTTCCATTTTCCTTGTGTATTCTAGCATTGAAAAATTTCAAGAAAGAATGGAAGCAATAATCTATGGAACTAGATAACTGCCTTAAGAAATGGTAGAAACTGTACATTGAGAAAGCAATTTACAAGATGAAATTAAAACATTCTGTAATGTTTTCTGCAAAGAAATTTTATTATTTGCTACTCTATAACAATGGTTAAGCATATTCTTTAAAATCAATGGTTTACTTTTTAAAATCCAACTAGAATTTGAGGATTTTATTGACAATTCCCATGGGTATTATCTTTGTAGGCTAAATTTTCCATATTTAAATTGCAAATATAAAATAACTAGCACTGTGATAACTCAATAGGAGCTGTTGAGGATGAGAGTGATGGGAGAAAATTATATATAAAGAGACCTAAGGGAACTTTATGGAATGATGAAAATATCCAATATCTTCACTGCTTTGGTGGTTACATGACTGTAAACATTTGTCAAATTTATCAGCTGTACACTTAAAAAGGCTGAATATCACAATATGAAAATTATACCTCAAAAATTGACTTTGAAAAGCAATGTAATATCTGTTCTTTAAACTTTAATGATATACTAGTTTTTTTAAATTTTGTTTAAAAAAATTAGCTAATTTGGTATTACTCTAAAGAAAACAAAATATATTCAAATTGGGAATATAACAATAGAATTGTTAATGTTGGTAAAATGAAAGTCAAGATTGCATGAAGTAAACAATATAAATTATGTCAAGCTTAATTTATTAGTCATCCAAATGCTACTAACCCATTGATACTATGTTTAGATATGCATGACATACTTGGTTTACATTTTCTTCAATTTCAGATCTCTAAATATACTATCTTATCAATTTTTCCATTACATAGATATTTTAACCACTTTATTGAAGTATAAATGACATAGAAAAGTTTTGGATATTTAATGGAAGCAAACATGTTGTTTGAAAGTAAATATCAACATAATCAATGCCATTAACTTTTCCATCACCTCCAGAAGTTTTCTCCTGTTGCCTGTATTTTTATTTTATTTTTTAATTATCTTGTTTTGTTTTTCCTCTTATGGTAAGAGCACTTAACATAAAATATATCATTTTAGCAAAATTTTAAGTGCATTACACTTTATTATTAATATATATCTTATACAGTACAGTAGATCTCTAAAATTTATTTATCTTACATGAATGAAACTTCAAAGCTTTAGGTTTTGTCTTTTTCGGGGGCAGAGGATTAGGAGATATTCTGCATTGGAAAAAGGTTGGTAAATGATATATGAAGAGGGTCAGTTCTCTTAAATACCAAAGTACCTCATCAATGTATTAACATTTATTATTTATTGAGTACTAGATTCTGTAAGAATCATTTATTCAATTTTAATTCATTTAAACTTTATGGTTTTTAAAAGAGCTACCACATTCCCCATTTTATAAACAAGGAGACCTAGCCCTAGAAAAATTAAGCTATATAACTTTCCCAAGATTAACTAGAGAGGTATGTCAGTTTGGATTTGAACCCTGATCTATCAGCCTCCAGTGACCATAAAATTATTCATGACATAACATTGTCCTTAACTTGTTTCTTGGTTGTTCATTTACTATTCTGTACACACTAACCTTTCAGCACATCTTCCCATAGCTACCATTTTTATCTCATTGCCAGAGAGATTTCTCTGACCCTGGAACTAGAATTGCACACGTGGGTGACAGATTAGAAATAGCAGGGTCTAAGTATCCCTGGGAACAGTCCCCTAACCAAAGACTGACTGGGATTATAAGGTGAAAGCTTTCTTTCTTTACATGTCATATGGCAAACCTCTGAGGCGTGTGTCTTCAGAATGGGCCAGTAAAATTAAGCTCCCTCCCACTTATCCAGAAAATGATACAATACTAATTTATCTTATATAATAACATGCGTTCTTTTAAATGAATTACAAATATGTGAATTTCATTTTATTACATAAGAGAACACAGTCAACTCATGTCACACCATTCCTAGTTAGAAACCTATGTGAAGCCGCAGTGCTTCTGGTTATTAATTTCTTGTTGCTAGATTCCAGTACTTTCAGGACTATCCAAATAGGAATTCCCATTATTCAATTACATTGCTAAATGAAATATTTTAAAATGTTATTTAAAAATTAAAGATAGCTTAATTTTAAAGTATTCAGCAATATAATATTGGTTATAATTGAAAATAAATTTTCAGTTTAACTTTATAGGCCATGATATGAAATACAATAATTGAATGATGGCAATTCTCCTGTATTATCATTATTGCATTGTAGATTTTAATATATTTAAGATTTTTATTTCTTATACACATAAAATCAGTTACTTTTAAAATTTTCAGTACTAACTAGCACAAGTATGCTTAAATATCCTTGCACATGAAATCATTTCTGCATTTTAAGTTAAAATAGCTTAGTGCTCATTGTAGTTTTTGATGGGAATGAGTGTTGATGGGAATGAGTTTCTACTAGGTAGTTTCATTGCCAGTACAAATAAAACAGCGCCACAGTTAGAAAAAATGATTGTGTAATAAAATTTATTTGGATCAAGTTATTTTGTATATTTATACAATTAGAGATTTCACAAAGAGAGGTATTAGAGCCAGAAGGTTATAAACATATGGGTCTGGTGATCTCTCATTTGTTTTAAGGAGGTGATGTTCAGTTAGAAGCAGCTCTCAGGTGAGTGCCTGGATGCTCAGGGACAACTTCAGCTATTCCTACCATTCAGTTCTCAGTGCCCACATACTTCCAAGAAGAGAAATAAGATGCTTCTTGATTAATAGTAGTTTGGGGTTAGTTTTGTTGTTTCTGTTGTTAAACATTGTTTTTAAAAAAATTGGAAGGGTATTCTTTTAATTGCTTATTTACCCATTTTCTATAAGTATATTTGGAGCATTCACTTTGGGATTTAGCTATTTTGATCTAGCCGATATTTTGTATCAGATGTAAGCAAAGTGTTTTGCAATCACAAATTATGTTATATTAGAAACATGAGGAAATGAAATTCCTATGGATGCATAAGCTAGGAAATACTGGATAAATATATACCTGTCAGTTCATTGTTTAGTAATTGTAATGCCCTGAGGGAAAGATATACAACATCAGCAAAAAAGGGGTAACAAAAAGTAAAGTTAAATATCAACACACATCCAGTATTTAATAGAATCATCTCACATCTCTCCGACTGTGTTTCATGCCTTATGTCAATGTGCCTTGGAAACTTGCACTAATGTTTGAGCATAAACTGTAGTGGAAAGTGGTAATTATCTTGGGTTTCAACTTTTTTATTAATGAAAAAATAGAAAGGGAGCTAGTTTCATCATGGTGACCCTACACACTGCTGGATGAAAAATTTCTCCATGAATGTGGGACGCCAACAGTGGGAGAAGTGCCTTACTGTGAGGTGGGTAAACAGGAAAATTTCTCCCCAAATTCATTACTATCCAAGGAAGAAAGTTTAGTGACACAGAGCCCTGGACAAGTGGAAGGTTCCAGCACCAGCTACCCAGTCAGTGGGCAGGGAATTTACACTGGAGGGAAGGAAGTTGAGCTCAGTTAAATAAACTCAGATTCAGTGGTGAGTGCTCAGCAGAGACTGGGTACGTGAATCCCGAGCTCCTGGGCTGCAGAAGTGGCAGGAACTATTGGACTGCTTTAATACACATAAATTAGAGTCCTCTGAATCTGATCACACGAAGAAGTGGGGTGGCTCTGCCATTTTGAAATCTCCCAGAGGGTAGTACAGACAACCACTGCATGAACAGTGAACCCAAAACCACCAGATAAAGAATGGAATAGGGAGCTCAGACCTAAGGAGTGGCTCCAAGTCCCCAGTGTTTTGACTGTCTGCTCTGTGGGCTCTTTGAGCCTGACATACCTTCCCAACTGGTCTGGCAACTCATGTTTAGAGACTTCCTGCCCACCCCCTTACACACCTGAACTGTTTGTAGAGGCCATGACCAGGATTCTACTCAACAGGACCTAATCGGCCTGGGGGGGGGGGGTTTCAACCTGTAGGTCCAACAGATACTGTCTGAAACTCAGGCAGGGTAGTGGCTAGCATCATAGTAAAAGAAACAATTCGTCAAGAAGACATAATGATAGTTAACATTTATGCCCCCAATTACAAGTCTCCCAAATATATAGAAAAAATATTCAAGGACATTAAATGCCTCATCGATATCAACAGAACAATACTGGGGGACTTTAATACACCATTATCAACAATAGACCAACAATAGACAGATCACCAAAGCAAAAAGTCAACAAAGATATCTCTAACCTAAATAAATCTAAATCAACTGGACTTAACAGACATTTACAGAATATTCCATCCTAAATTGGCTGAATTTACCTTCTTCTCAGAAGCGCATGGATCCTTCTCCAAAATAGACCACATCCTAGTCCACAAAGCTAACCTTAACAAATATAAAAAAGTTGATATCTCCCATGTATCCTGTCAGACCACAGTGGTATGATCTCAGCAATTAACAGCAAGAAAAACAACAGAAACTACTCAAATACTTAGAAATTGAATAATACCTTCTTAAACAAAGAATGGATAAAATAGGTAATGAGAACAGAAATCAAGAGATTTTTGGAAATGAATGAGAATAAAGAAACAATGTACAAAGTGGACAGCCATACGCAGAAAACTGAAATTGGATCTTTACCTCTCACCCTGCACAAGAATCAAATCAAAGTGGTTCAAGGATCTGGAAATTAAACCATCAACTATACAACTGCTTGAAGAAAAAATAGGATCAACACTCCATGACATAAGTATCAGCACCATCTTCCTTAACAAGACTCCCATAGCACAAGAATTAAAGCCAAGAATAAATTAATGGGATGCCGTTAAACTAAACAGCTTCTGCACAGCTAAAGAACTATTCAAGAGTGTCAAGGGGGAACTTACAGAATGGTAGAAAAATCTTAGCCTGCTACAACACAGACAGAGGGCTAAAATCCAGAATATACAAAGAACTAAAAAACCTGAAAACCAAAACCACAAGTAAGCCAATCAATAAATGGCTAGGGAGCTAAATAGAAATTGCTCAAAGGAGGAAGACGAAAAAGCCCATAAATATATGAGAAAATGTTGTACATCATGAGCAATCAGAAAAATGCAAATTAAAACTTTACTCAGATTCTACCTCACTTCTGTCAGAGAGACAAAAATGAAGAACACAAACAATGACACCTGCTGGGAAGAGATGAACACTCTGACACTGTTGGTGGGACTGCAAGCTTGTACAGCCACTCTGGAAAGGTACGTGGAGACTCCTCAAAAAACTAGAGCTCGAACCATCTTATTACCCAGCTGGGGATTTTCCCAAAAGAACTAGGATCATCATATTACAGATATACAGCTTCATCAATGTTTACAGCAGCTCAATTTACTATAGCTAAACTATGGAACCAATCCAGATGCCCATCACTGGACGAGTGGATTCAAAAAATTGTGGTACATATACACAATGGAATTCTACTCTGCTATTAGAGAGAATGATATCATCTCATTTGCAGCCAAATAGATGGAGATGGAAAATTATGCTGAGTGAAATATTCCAAATTTAGTGACTCAAGGGCTGAAAGTTTTCTCTCATATGTGGAAGCTGGAATACAATCGGAAACAGACTGATGTTGGTTAAGCTAATAATAACCTCAACATGGGAGTCTTTTTACACAAGCAAGGGGAACCTTGCCTATATGCTGGGGGATGAAAAGAGGGTGCGGAAATAGAAGGAATATCAAGGCAGCTGGAGGGAGGGAATACGGGAGTTATCAACCCAGTGGGGAAGCTTCAACTTCCATGTGAAGCCCAACTAACACTGGGGTAAAGTAGGTGAAACATGGGATTGGAGGGAACCCAAAGAAGGGAGATCATGAATTGGCATCAGCCTTGACTTGCTCTGTCATTATGCATGTGTTCATGATTTTGTGGCAATGATTCCCTGCTATATGTAAGACTATGCTGAACAAATAAAACATAAAAATTAAATAAAAAATAAAAATTTAAAAATAGAAGGATAAAAAGGAAGAAAAATATTCTCCCTACTGAGTATATAAGATGAAGAAACAACTAACAAAATTTCAATTTATCTATTCCACACCTTCAAAATCCCCCAAAAACTGTCTTGGCAAGTCAAATCAGAACAATGTCAACTTGCTATAAGAACAGTGTAGAAATGTTGTGAGGCTAAAGAGAGCACAGAGTAAAAGCGTTCTGTAAATTTAAATGTCAGGCAAATATGAGGGAGATTATGAAATACTGAAAAGAAGAATAGTAATATATGTTTGAATTAAAAGCATAATGTTAAAAATAACCATAGAATTAACTAGAAAAAAATCTCACTACATAAAATGACATTTACCCCAAAGTATTTATAGATTTTAAGACATTTTAAGGATTTAAATGTTAATTATTTTCATGAATGTTCTATGTAATGCATATTCATGCTAAAATAACTCTGGGGATAAAACATGGAGAAAAAATCAGGCAAGGATCATTAATTCTATCCCAGAGGATACCATGATACAAGAAAAGCATGCACTTTACTTTTTCCTGTTTATACAAAGATCTTAAACCTTTTTTCCACATGGTAGGTGCTTTTTATTCTTCCTGGTTGTTGGCTTCAGAGAAGGTAAACTTCTCACTTTGGGTAAGGTTATGCTGCTCTAAAGAACATAAATGTTTTCATCTTTGTCTAACAGCTTTTTGTTTTATATTTATAGCTACAAGCTATCCAAAATATCTCAATGGGCATTATTTATGGTGGCCTTATTTTTGCTTCTAGAAATTCTTACTGTATGAATATTACTAAAATTGAATTAAGGTGGTTACTATTTTAGAAACACTCCCAACTGATTTAAAAGTGGTAAAAATGTTGATACTCATGGAAATCAGGGTCATGCCCAGCAACATACAACAGTAAAAGGGATGGGGGACTTCTTTAAAGCCCTTATTAGCTCATTGTTAATAATTAGTTGCTATTAACCTATTCACTCTCTGTAATATTGAATATTTAACCCTTACGATCTTTACTCCAAACACACACCACACACACACACACACACACACACACACCCCTGCCCTCTTGTTCAAAAGTGATAGAAAAGAACACATTCATAGGGAAACAGGAAATGGTCTAGATTCTCTACAAAATAATTTTTTTCTGAGCACTAAAATACCAAAGGGTGAAATGTTATATTAACAGAAAATTATTTGGATTATATAGATAAATTTGGTTGAGTGTTTTCTTTCAATTTTGCAGAAAAATCTGTCTATGGAGTAGTAGAGGTAAAGATTAAGAAGCTGAGATAACATCAGGAAAAAGATCAGCAGAGATGATCAATAAGAAAAAGTGCAGGGACACGGGAAGGACACTGACAGGACTGAATTGAATTTTTAAAAATCTGATAGAGTGGAGTAATAAAGCAATCACCCTTACAGTTATTAGTACTCCCATCACCACCATGACCAATAGTTAATGTAAATAACTGTTGCTGTTAATGCAAATAAAATGGAACATGGAATTATAGCTCTAAATGGTAATTCTACACATCATAATTGCCCGTAATTATCAACTGAGTTCATCACATAATTCATCATTTAATCCATGCAAAAACTCTGTTAGGCAGTTTTCTTATCTGCTTTCAAGTTTTGAGAAATCTCAGATAACTTGAGAGTCCTGTCTCTCACATTTCTAAGATGAAAAGTGCTTGCTTGCCTCTTTGTAGTTGTGCATGCAATGAATTGATTTAATAAGCAGGAGAAGTACTTCCCAATGTTTTTTGTGTGGATCTGACATCCAAACTGCAAGTGACAGAAATGAGAAAGGACAACATAATAACAATAATTAACTATGCAGAATGGATTTAAAGATTTAATACAATAACCCTTTGAGGTGAATCCTATTGGTATGCTCACTTTACAGATAGGAAAGCATAGTGAAGAATTAATAAACCTAGGAACTGAGCAGCAACACAATAAATCAATAACTTAAATCATCCCCAAAACAGATATTTGATCTGTAAAAATGACTTCTTCAAATTACTAGTGAGAGATCAGGTGTATGTAAAATTCTAAAAGGCATGTTTACCAGATTTTTTCCCAGAATGAGAAGAATGACTCCTGGGAAGACATTTCTCATTTCTTAGGACTTTATCAACAATTAGCTAAAAGTGGAAGTAAGATATAATGCCCTTTAAACACCACTATGAAATTCTCTGACTTTGGTCATGGTAGTGAATTGTACACACAGAAAAGTTTGCATGGAGTCAAAGGGGAATCACTTTACCTAAGAAGAGCTTTCCTCTTTCTGGTTATTTTTCACTGGACCCATTTTGCAGGGTAGAACATTGTTGAAAGCTGTAAGGATGAGGGATTCTAAATGATGTTTTCAAATCCTTCTGTGTTACTTAGAGAAAGATTGCCAAGTATGATTAAAATAAGATGAATGGTCTACTCCACTAGGCCTGCATGCATTCATAGTCTGCAAAGCTACATCAAAGTAACACATGATATTGTTATGACATCATTTTAAAAAAAATTCCCAGTTTACCAGGGCAAAAACAGCAAAATGTACACAAGATTAAGGGAGAGAACTTCAAATAAAAGGAAATAATAATAACTCAAATCTGAAGAAATAAAAGGGATTAGGAAAAGGCAAGTATCCATTAAACTTTAATATGATGTCACTGTGATTTGAAGAATGTAAAATCAAGAAATGCAAAGGCTGAGGAAAGAATTGGAGATTAAGATATATATAGCTGGAAAGTGAATGGAACTAGAGGTCATTATGTTCAGTGAGATAAGTCAAACTCAGAAGGTCAAGGGTCATATATTTTCTTTCATATGCAGACACTAGAGACAAAAAAAGAAAAGAAAGGTAGGAGGGAGTTCATGGAATTTGATGGGAGATCAGTAAAGGGACCAAGGGAATGGAGGACAGGAAAGAACGGGAATATTCTGGGGAATGATATTGGCCAAATTATATTATTATATTGTTTGCATGTACAAATATAGAAAAGATCCTATTATTATATACAACTATAATGAACCAATAAAATGTGAAAATATAGCAAGTGTATATTCTTGTTTAAAATAATTTTGATGAGGGCAAAAGCACTAGGTATAAAAAAGGAATAAAGTGAGTAACTTTCTTTTTAAATGTTGGGAGAGATTTGACATAGAAGGAATAGAAACTTCAGAACAAAAACAACAACAAAAAAAACTAACAGTAGACATACTCAGAAATGAGGGTGATGGGTTGTAATCCATAGCTGAGAAATAGGATAAATTTTGAATGGAAGGAAGGCTTAAATTCCAAAGAAACTAAAATGAGACTGAAAACAAAAAGTTGGCTGGACAGAAGCACACAGGTTAACGGCACTTTACACCTAATAGACTCAGCAGTCACTGGGAAATAAGAGCCAAGGACATTTGCCCAGAGTGAGAAGAAAGTGAGTGACAGGGATGAAGGGAGTGAGCAATGACATAAATGATCTTGAAGGGAAGGGTGTCTAAAACAATCTGAGCACCCAACTAAAGCTGCAGATAATGAAAGAGTAATAACTTCAGGTCAAACACTGTGTGGATCTTTTCCTGCAGGATGCAGCAACCTGGGCTTACGGATGGGGGGGAGATGAACAGCTGGATTTCTGTAAGCTTGTTATTTCTTTTCTGGATACAGTGCTTTGAAGTTATCTGTGCTAAACTTAATAAGAAAAATGCTGAGAATGATAAATTGAGGTATCAGTGGGCCTGGTTTCTCCTGAAGGAATGTGGGGCAAGGACTGTGCTTGAGTATCCCAAGCTTCCTTGAAGATGCTCCTTATATCAGTTATAACCAACAAGCCAGAATTACTAAGTGATAGCTTCCATGAGCATTGTCACCAGAGCTTGGTTTCAAGTCCTACTTCTGACACTTACCAGCTGTGTAAAATACAGTCAATTCCTCAAGCTTTCAGTTTCCTTACCTTTGATATGGAAATAAAAATAACTGTACAAACCACATGCAGATTCATTGATGTAATATCTTATGTACTGGTCCTGTGAAAGCTTCCATAAATATGCCTGATCACATTAGGCATTCGATAAATACTGGAACTAACTACACTCATAATAATTCCTGATTTAAGTTCAGTGCAGTCTGTATATAATAAAAGTTGAAAATTAAATATATAGGGAGAATGAAGTGAAGTAATCATTTAATTTTCTTATCATATCATTAATAATATATGGAGTATATATTCAGTTCCATTACTATGAAATGAGAATAAAGTTCAGGGTTAATTTTTAAAAAGCAGTTAGTTTGCTCCACTAGTGACAGAACCTATTAACTTATTGCCACTTACTCCATTTCTTTACACATGGGAAAAATCTTAATTTAACTCTGAATATAGTTCCAGTGGCGGACAGTAATTTAAACACCAGTTCATTAGATCACTATTTGAAATTTTCTGTTGAAATATGAAATTTAATGGCAAAATGTCTACATATGCTAGGTAACATAAGGGTCTTAAAGTTTGAAGAGCATATTCTTTGTTCTCTAATTAGGGGCAATGAGTTGCTTAATTAAGGATGATTGGTGTGTCTTCTACATCCTCTCATAGGGCAAGAGAATAAGCAATCAAGTCCTAAATGCCCACTGTTTCACTTGACCACAGGTCTTGGAAAAGGGTGTTAAGGTTGCTTGTGGAGGCACACTTGCACAGAGACAATTTGACAGCTGTGCTCTGAGTCCCTGGTTCAGTAACCTCAGCAGCATTTGCTGGAAATGTAAAATCTCAGGCCCCAATTTAGGCCTTCAAATAATTCTGCACTTCAAAAAGATGCCTTCGTATCTGGGCATGTGCTGCAAACTTATAATCCCAGGGTCTCGGCTCAAGGACAGTCTGGGTAACTTAGACCTTGTCACAATATAAAAAAAAAAAAAAAGTAAAAAAGTGCTAGGGATATAATCCAGTGGCAAAGCACCCTTAGGTTTAATCCCCAGTAAAACAAACAAACAAAAAATATGCTTGGGAGATCCAAATGCTTATGAGAGAAGCACTACATGGTAGCAACGATGTTCAGGTTCTCTGGAAAATAAAGTATTCATTGACACTTCTCAGCTTTCTCCTTTTTTCCACACTAACTACAAGTACTGGGTTCTGCCTAGAAGTACTGTTCAAGCAATCAGAGCACTGTGAGAAAGAGGCAGGAAGACATTCTGCATCCACGTGCACAGTCCAAGAGTGCATTTGCGGACTGTCTGCACACCTCTGCTACTTTGGAAAAGGCCCTACTTTTACATGACACCACCATCCTGATCCTGTTTCTCCTCATAATATGAGATTTTTGCTTGAAGAAATAAGATACTCATGCTGTGTGTACCAGTGCAGCTCATCCATTTTAGCGACCATAACCCTTGAAACAAAATCATAACATATGACTGAACATACCTCTTGAAGACCAGGGATAAATTTTCCTATGACAAGAACATTTTTTAAACCCATGAGTTTATTCTGGGTGTTATATACCTTATCAGTAAAGACAGTTGTGTGAAGTTGTCAGGCTAAGTGCATTTAAGAGAACGAGGAAGGAACAGGACAAAGTACAAACATATTTGTTTAAAGTTATGAATTAAATGCCCCTTGCTCTATGTTTCACTGGGTAGTATAGTCTTAGCATTTATAAAGGAAGAAAGGATAATGAATTTGATTTTCAGGAGAATATTTGTGATTACATTTGAAATTGATGCTACACTGTTAAATAATAAGGCAACTCTTTAGTTTGAAAATATATGATAAAGCTAAATGTTTACAACTGAATGTGAATGAAAATTTTTCATCATGAAATTTAAATACCACATGTCTGTCATAATTTTAAAATATTTTCCCCCTTCAGACCAGAGTTTTTAAATGTAGCAAAATTTAGATTCCTCATTGCTTTCCCATATCAATTTATAGAACCAAATTGTATTTTCTGTATTATCACACAGATGATTTAGACCTTTTTTTTTTTAGAAGATAACCATTTTTTTTCCTTGAAATGTCTTCTGTGGATTAATTTCTTTCCTCAAAATTTACTCTGAAGTTCATAGTTAAGGAACAAGTTGAAGAAGAGAAAACCAAAATGGATGATATATTTAAAATAATATTATTATAATTATACTACAATAGTAACTCTAAGACTTTAATATTTTTATTCTGTGTATTGACACTTTGAACATCCAATAATCAGATTTTAGAGTTTCAAAAATATTTGAGACTTGAGACTGAATGTTCACATTATAAGGGTAATCCAAATAATATGTTACATGAAAATTAGAGCAATGCTTCCCAATCCTGGGAGAAAACTCAAGTGTCCTGTTCACCCCAGCTCAACTGAATTAAGACTTATAAAGGGGTGAGGGTTGACTGATGCGTAAGTATACTCTACACTTGGATTCTAATTGCAGGCAAAGCTGAGATCTACTATTGGAAGGCTTCTGTTACAAGACATTTGTGGGATTAATATTGGATATATATAAAATATAACCCAAACTTCCAGTTTCTAAGCAGAAAATTTATTTATTTATTATATTTATTATACTTAGTATCTGAGTCTGAACTTAGGTAAGTAAAACTCATAGGTATTTCATAAAATCTGCAGTTGAACAAAAAATGGCTTAATATATGAAAAGGTATCTTGATGAAATATACAAAAATATTTCTTCTGATGGAGATCACTAATATTGCTTCTCATTCTTACAGTACAATTGAGATTTCATTTCCTTTAGATTATATATGAGGGGGAATGTAGTTTTATTTTAAACTTCTTTCTCAGACAAATAAACTTAAATTTTCAACTTTGGTATTTCTAATTACAACATAAATTTGTAACTGGAATTCAAGATTTAAAAAAGGATTGTTGTATTTTGTTTGGAGTGGTGGAAATTAACTAAAATAGCACATTTACTTTGTCTTTAAAATGTTACATTGTGTTAAAATGTTAGAGAGAATGTCATTTCAAAACATTTTTATGCCGCACTGAGCTGAGCTATTATCTCTGTTTAAGAATATTAACTTAGTGTTCTTGATGAGGCATTGGAGAAAACACATACTTTGTTTTTGAATTTACCAAATTGTTTTAGGATCTATAGCTTCTCTGAGTAGTATGGCTTTGCCGATGTACATAGCAAAGGCAATATTAAAAAGTACATGAAATTGAATTGATATAAACCTCAAATAAGTAAAGCATTCAGAAAGGCAAAGAAACTTAATCCCACTAGGACACTTTACTTTTAAGACTATTTATAGTAAATTCTACTTAAATTAAGTTACATATTAGAGATTCACTAGTTTTGTATGATTTGTGGGTACTAATCAAAGTAGGGAATATACGAGTTATTACATTTTTAAATGGGTCTGTAGGATCTAAGAACTCTCCTATGATTGAATCTATAAGAAAATATTTTTAAAAAACTAAAAAGGAAGTTGGTTAAGATAGTCACATATTACGAGGAGAGAGTGTGTGTGTGTGTGTGCATGTAATTTACAACATTTTCATTGTCCTTGGAAATCATTTGGCAGCCATTCTATGGTTACAGAATTAGGAGAGAGGGAGAGACTAGTAATCCTAGGGAAGAGTTGTCTGGGGCAGGAATTGAAGTGGGAGGCTCACAGAACTGAGGTAGCAGGTTGAAAGAGAGAGGAAACTCAAAGAAAGAAACAGACTGCAAGACATTGCTGTCAGGGTTTGAGAAGATCCTTTATATAAACTTCTCTATAAATCAGATGTCCTCTATGGAAGGAGAAGGGAAAGGGCAAAAATTAACTTAAAATCAAGAAGCTGAGCTATCCAAAAGCACTCACCCAAACCAGAGATCAAAATATGATGTCATGCTGACTTTAAATGTTAATTTCTACCACTCCAGAGAGAAGACCAAAAATATACATGGGAGTGTGTCTGCCAAATGACTGCCCTATCTTTTTTTCATAAGCAGTTTTATTACATTTCCTTTCAAATTTTACTTAGTTGTAGTTACCCTTTTGCACTATTGCTTCTGATACGAATATGGACATGAGAAAACGATAAGGTAGGTGACTTTCACTCCAATTCATTTCTTCCCCTAGCCACTTCATCACTGTGTAATATGTCATTACGTAGCAGTAATGACATATCTGTGTTTCATTGCTATGAAAATAGTGCTTTCCTGTGACAAATGCTATGTGTTTTGGTTCTTTGTTCTGAAATCACATGTTTACCAACAGCTTTGTTATGTGGTGCTGGCTTTCTATTTAATTGTATCAAGCAATTTGCAAGGGACATTGTCATGTTGATTAGATTTCCCCATTAAGACTGAAGGACAGGACATTTTCACCCAGTTTGGGGGAGTGCTCCTCTCTCAAATAACCTTTAGCTGTCAACATTGTAGGATTTCATTTAGTCACAAAAATTCTCCTTATGCAAGGACACAACCATAAGCCTAAATCTGGTGACTGGTTAATATAGCAGTTTAAGGCATGGCTCTTACCCTAAATGAACACAATTCTGAGGATCAGCACCAGCTTCTGAGATCCTTTCTATTCCCCACAAGTGTTAATTCCAAGAGCCTTGCCTACTAAACCTGCTGTATGTGAATTTTCACTTTAAAGTCAGCTTTGTTAATAACCTGGCCCACAGTTGTCCTTCTACTAAAAAAAGCAGATAGAGTGGATTACCTGCAAACCAGCTGACAGAGAGAGCCAATTTACTGGTAGTAGAAGGAAACTTGGGTAGCTTCTGTAACCGATATCAGTGCAATTATTTTTAAGTGGAGAGCTGGAGAGGTAAATGGGTGGATGGAAATCTACTAACAGGTGCAACACAGCAGGTATCTGAGAAATACGGAAGGATGATGGTTACTGGAGGTAGGTGATGCTCTGGAGAAAGAAAATTAAAATTTGGAGATTACTACTGTAAGATTTATGTTTTTTTCTATCAAAGTTAGATCTATAATACATCACAGGCATATTTATTGTTAAATTTGAAACCATCGTAAATCATGGAACCATATGGTCAGAAAGAAGCCATTTTTAAATTTCCCTAATAGGTATCCCATTACAATTGTAGCGCTTCCCTTTGTCTGCCTCAATTTTAAAATTAGCCTGTCGTGTAGGTTGCACCCCTGAGCTCCTCCAATCAGAATGAAGGGCAGCAGGGCATCAGGTTAGAGATACAGGCAGTTGGTTTGCCCACCCAGATGCATTTGCCAGGCTCTATAGCATGCCCTTCTGTCAGACGTACAGTTTGCCTTGCCTACCCACTTCCAAGCACATGTTTGATTTTCTTACAGCACCTCGGTATTTCTAACAATTTTATTTCTAACATTTTCAATTAAGAAGTTAATTGTGCAAGTTGGAAAGACTCCTTGACAGTATATAACAGTCTTTTGTTTCCTAATGCTAATGATAGAGAAATCTGAAGAAAAGGACCTAAAGGAAAGAACAGCATAGCTCCAGAGGACATTAAATGCTCAACCTAGATAAATCTGATATGTCAACTTCAGAGTCCTGATAGGGAGAAAAATAGGAACTGTGATAAGGGATGGCACCATCTGGGTTCACATCCTTGAAAAATACCAAATCCCTAGATTCATTTAAACACTTTGGTCTCAGGTTAGTTATCCCAAGTTTACTTAGAGAAAACCTCTCTCCTTCCAGTAGCATGTGCCTTCCTCAGGATCTGAACTTCTGTCTCTCTGAGCAAATAGGTCAATATCTAGAGTTATGTCATACTGCACTCTGGCCATAGATGTGAAAGTCTCAAAAAGGTGGAAAAGAGCTACATGACCAAACAAACCAGTCCTTTAAAGAAATAGGGAAAATACACTGGAACTGAATTTGAAATACCTAAT